>JAEIGL010000039.1:0-127599 GCA_018903715.1 Zaprionus davidi
TTTTTATTTACACTTAGATAAATATTATGTTTGTATATACTCTAATACTCCAAATATTGTCTGATCGACAATACACACAGATGTTATTCAAGATCAACATTTTCTATAAGGAATGACAATATTTTCCGAAATTGCTTGAAGGTTATCACACCCTTTCTGCCTTGTTACTGAACTACTTAAGTAGGGGGACGGAATAGAGTTGATTGATCCTTTTCCTTGTACTCCCATTGCAATGCATTGTGGCGCTAATTGTTACTTAAGTTTTGAAAGAAACTAACGAGCTTTGTTTTATCGGTTGTGTGTTTGTTTGTGTGCCATAAAAATATCTCCTGAAGCATAACTGAATTCGCAAGTTTATCATGTGTAAATAATTATGTATAAATTTTGTTTGGCTTTGAGAGACGTAAAGGCTATAAGTGTTTTGCCTGCTTTTTTCGATCTTGGCTCACATGGGCTCTTCCATAGGGACAATTGGGCTTTGGTTTTGATATCATACACTTGAAACTTGGTACAGATGTTCGGGAAGAGTGTACCATTATAACAAAATAAATGACAAAAAATCGGAATTCGATTACGACCCCCAACCACTATTAATTCGAACAGCATGAGTTTTTGGCAGTGTGCAATGTTCAACACACGATATTTTCAATACTATTACAGATAGCGTATGCCAGTGAATTTTGTCTAAAAGAGAATTTTATTCTCTTGACGATGACAAAATTTCTTGTATTTCCAACAACAATAAAAATATGATTTATTTGTTCAAAAGTAGATTTAAGAGATAAGAGTAAAATGACCACTATTAATTCGAACTCTGCGTAATATAACAAATAAATTAACATTAGAATTGTGTAACGTCGCCTCTGGCCTGTATTACACATTTAACACGTTTTGGCATTGATTTTAATAAATTTTCGCAATGTTCGCGAGAAATCGAGTCCCACATCTTTAGCAACTTAACTTTAAGGTCAGAAATGCTTCTTTGTGGCTCATTTCGAAACTTTCTTTTCATTAGGCACCAAATATTTTCTATGGGGCTTAGATCTGGACTATTTGATGGCGAATCTAAAACCTCTATTTATTTAAATTCTTGGTTGTATGGGCTGTGTGCGATGATGAAAAGTGAATTCACCACAATCTGCCAGTTTTGGTATTGATGGCAGCAAACTTTCTTCTAATATATTAATATATTTTTCAGCATTAACCGTCCCTTCAATAAAATGCAGCTTTCCTAATCCTTTGGCAGACATACATCCCCATACCGTAGTGCTTGCAGGAAACTTTACTGTCCTTTTAAGGCAGTCTTTATGGTATGTTTCTGCCTTTGTACGGATGTCGCGTTTTCTGGTATCGCCGACACTAACATCAAATTTAGCTTCATCGCTAAATATGATGGTGTCCCATTGCCTTTGAGTCCAAGACATCCTTTCACGAGCCCATTGCAAACGCTTTTTTTTGACGAAGCGTAAGCAAGGGTTTTTCCTTGGCCTACGAGTTAGATAAGTTATTGGGTATGATACATAAATAATAACAAAACATACTTTAGAATTGTTTGCTTATTCCCGTAATTGTCTTCCCAGATTTATAATAATCTCTGATCAATTCTCTGATTTCGGTGCAAATAGGCTTACCACATGCCATCGTTTCTAAACTTTGACTGTACTGCAGTAATTCTAAATTTTTTGCATTCTGCATTATGTTATTATTTGCAGATTACAGCTAGATAGTGATTCCGTTCGTATACGTAACCCACGTAAATTCAAAATTCGCGATACTTTTTGAACACACGTCGTACTCTTATGTTGCTTCACTCCATCTGTTTCACGCGGCGCACAAAATTCAGTTCAATATCTTGAAACTATATTTGTATATACCATCTAAACGGTAATTTTATAAGATAAAGAGCAAAGTTTAAAAAAAAATACTAACGCTACAGACAAACACAATAGACCATGCATTTTTTTAAAATCCATGGCCTAAAAAACACAATACGAGCATGAAATATAATTCAGAGCATGAAATAGTCGCTTCAGTGGGTCGATTAAACTAACCATAAAATAAAACTGGTAAGAAAAGATACAGTCGCGCAGCACGCGACAGTGGGATATCCTTCGACCTATGTTCCCGCGTAGTTTAATTTATTAAATTCATACACATATGCATATGCACATGCCTCCCTTGTTAGCTGACAGAAGCATTTGGTTTTATGTTCATATTTTCTTAAATAACTTCTTTGATTATTGTCCGATCGGATTGGAAATTACGTAGATAATTCGTTCAGCTTAGTTGTAGCTTTTATACAGCACTTACAAATTGAGTTCAAAAATTAAATTGTTGATTAACGGGGGCGCTGGGCGTGGCACCTAACATTTGAAATTAACTTGATCAGCTTATAGTACACAGGAGTCTTCCTGCCAAATTTGGTAACTCTAGCTTTTATAATAGCTGAGATCTGTGCGTTCACACAAACAGACAGACAAACATGGCTCAATCTCGGCTTGTGATCCTGAGCAAGAATATATATACTTTATGGGGTCTCCAATGCCTCCTTCTGCCTGTTACATATATTTGCACAAAGTTAGTATACCCTTTTTTGACCATTTTCAATGTTCGAAGGTTAAAAAAAGAAGCGCGCGATAAACTTTCTTAACAGAACACGCATTTTTATAATTAAATTCAAGATATTTGCAACATGTTGTTCGTTTGTAAAACGATTCACAGTTAAATTATAGATCAAACTGAAGATTTTTGACAGTGATAGAAATCACGAAACGTAAGGCTGTTTTAATGAGATAATAGCTAAAAAACACCGTTAGTTTTCATGGCTGAGAATGAAATTTCATCAGCTCTAACATCAGGCTTGCTATTAATATTTGAATAACCTTCATTACCTGATAATGTCAGTAACTATATTAACACTTACAATTGCACAAATTGCAGCTAACTAAAATACATCTGCCAGAACGTGGAAGCTGGAGCTCGAAATTAGACTTTATATTATCTGTGGTTGGCCTGGCAATCGGCTTAGGAAATGTTTGGCGCTTTCCATACTTGTGCTACAAAAATGGGGGCGGGGCATTTATACTGCCATACATTTTGACGTTGTTTCTAGCCGGCATCCCCATGTTTTTCATGGAGTTGGCGTTAGGCCAAATGCTGACCATTGGAGGCTTGGGTGTATTCAAGATAGCTCCAATTTTTAAAGGTAAGCTCATTTTATATGTGAAAGTTATTACAATTTATTCAATTTGTACTTCTAGGAATCGGTTATGCTGCTGCCGTAATGTCCTGCTGGATGAACGTTTATTACATCGTCATTTTGGCTTGGGCAGTCTTCTATTTTTTTATGTCAATGCGAGCTGGTATGTATTACACGAAACTAATTACAGTGTAATTTTTCTCAGTCTCTGATCTGATTTTATTACAGATGTGCCATGGCGCACATGCAATAACTGGTGGAATACCGTTAACTGCGTCAATCAATACGAACGCAAAAATCTGAACTGTTGGAATATAGCGGTCAATGAAACGACGAAAAAGATTTGTTCAGTGGCAGCTGTGAATATTTCCTCCACGGAGCTCACAGATCCAGTTAAAGAATTTTGGGAGTATGTTCTTATTACCATACTAATTTTGTGCAAATGTATGTAACAGGCAGAAGGAGGCGTGGGAGACCCCATAAAGTATATTAAACTACACGGGAATATAGGTCGAAAGGGATTCCACTGTCGCGTTTTGCGCGACTGTTGCTCTCGTTTTAAAACAGTGCGCACAAGATCGATCGTAACGTTGGCTGTGTGGCACGGAGCGCCGTCTTGCTGGAACCAAATGTTGTCCAAGTCCTCCTCTTCGATTTCCGGGAAGAACCAATCCGTTAACATGGCATGGTAGCGTTCGCCATTGACCGTAACGGCGACTCCTGTCGCATTTTCGCCTCACGCACACTCTCGGCCACAGCAGCGATATTACCGGCAGTACGCACTTTTTTTGGTTTCTCACGCGTTGGTTTATCAATAATTGTGCCGGTTTCTCTCAATTTTTTCAAAAGAAAGCGCACATACGGAGCGGAGGGTGCTTTGTTACGGCTCATTTCCGTGTGTAATTTTCGCACACATTCTGCAACATTACCATAATTATATTTTAACGCGTTCCTCAATCGTATACACAACCATTTTCGTTCAGCGGAAGGATAAAATTAACTTTCTGTCAAATCCGATGTAACATAAGTGTTACCACACTCAAAATAATCACTAGTTCAAAAAAAAATGTTAGATGGCGGACCCTGTATGTGTAAAGAGTCACTTGACCACTCCACACACATAACGGTTGTTCCCTTTTTTGATCATCTTAGTAGGAATAACATTAACTGATCTCATTTACATTGACATTTTGTAGACGACGCGCACTGCAAATATCATCGGGAATCGAGGAAATTGGACATATTCGGTGGGAATTTGCGGGAACCTTGCTGCTCGTGTGGATCCTTTGCTATTTTTGCATATGGAAGGGAGTTAAATGGACGGGAAAAGTTGTTTATTTCACAGCACTTTTTCCTTATGTCCTTCTAACAGTTTTATTAATTCGTGGCATCACTCTGCCAGGAGCTTTAGAGGGTATTAAGTTCTATATCATACCCAACTTTTCGAAACTTTCGCAATCAGAGGTGGGTATGCTAGTTTAAGACGCCAAGGACTGTACAAGTACTACATACACTATATATCAGGTTTGGATCGATGCTGTGACGCAAATATTCTTCTCGTACGGACTTGGTCTAGGCACCTTAGTTGCCCTTGGAAGTTACAACAAATTCACGAATAACGTATATAAGTAAGTAGACCTAAGATCACAACTAGACCAATATATGTCCAATTCAAAATTTGTTTTTCAGGGACGCCTTGATTGTATGTTCGGTGAATTCCAGTACCAGCATGTTTGCTGGATTTGTTATATTTTCTGTAATTGGATTCATGGCACACGAGCAACAACGACCCGTGGCAGAAGTAGCAGCATCAGGTATCGTCTTAAAAATTCTGAGAGTATATAGTATATATATTCTGAATAAGCATCAATAGAGCAATCGAACTACTGTCCGTGTATCTCTCTCTAGCCGAATGAACTTTCTGTACTTGAGAAAGATAAGCGTAAACAAAAAAATAATGATGTCTTTAACATGTGATTTGGCACATATACATATGGCACTAGCAGTCCTATCAACTTAAGAAAAAATAAGTTAGCCTGAATCGGTTCACCTTGCTTTTTGATCACAGACAGAGGAGTGTGAGGTCTGGTATACTCTATAGTAATAGTAATTAGTAATTATTTTAGAAAGAAAGAAATTGTGCACAACAAATTAAGAAGGCTATTTAGTTTGGCCTGATTGTAGTACAGTATTATAAGTAAATTTCATGACATGCTTGGAGTTTTTGACATTTCAAATTGCTAATATTGGCGTACATAGGCAGACAGACTCGGGAAGTGATCCTGATTATGAATATATATATTTTGTATGGTTTTTCACGTCTACTAGTTGATTTACATATTCAATATATATTATATCAATGTACAGATATATTTGCATATTGATTTAATTATAATAATCTTAATATATAATATTATATTATGCAGGCCCAGGCTTGGCATTTCTAGTGTATCCCTCCGCAGTGTTACAGCTTCCGGGATCTCCCATATGGTCGTGTCTCTTCTTTTTCATGCTTTTGCTTATCGGCTTGGACTCACAGTTTTGCACCATGGAAGGATTTATAACTGCAATTATCGATGAATGGCCGCAATTGTTGCGGAAGCGTAAGGAGATTTTTATTGCAATCGTTTGCTTCCTAAGCTATCTAGTTGGTTTAAGCTGCATAACGCAGGTGATTGTTAACTCTTTATATAGAAAGTTTGAATACAAGTTAATCTAGGTATATACTTACATATTACCTTTATAGGGTGGCATGTATATCTTCCAAATTTTGGATTCATATGCAGTAAGCGGCTTTTGTCTTCTATGGCTAATATTCTTTGAGTGCATATCGATCTCCTGGTGCTACGGAGTGGATCGATTTTACGATGGCATTAAGGACATGATAGGATATTATCCCACAGTGTGGTGGAAGTTTTGTTGGTGTGTCACAACACCTGCAATCTGTTTGGTAAGATCTTTTTACAACTATATTATATTCAACCTTCAAATTCCGTTAATGCTTTTGACTTTTACTTCCTATATATATGTAGTATAAAGTTTGTAATGTTTGCCATGGGGAGATACGTGGAGATCAAAATTGAGTGGGAATTACCTAAAGAACGATATCAATAGTTAGGCAATCAGGCATGTAGAAACTAATAAGTAAGGTAAAAACCAATCTCAACTAGTTAGGAAAGAAAGAATGACACCCTCACTTATCGATGGATACCGGGACACATCAGTATATCAGGAAATTAGAAAACGAAAGCTTGAGCAGAGTGTACAATGCTATGCCAGGGACACTATCAGGGTGTATCTGATTCGAAGGAGACAATGACCCGCTTATAACACTGGAAACAAACTTCAGGCTTGGGGCAATGCAAAAATCCTCTTTGTCTAAGGAAAACTCATATCTGGCTGTGGCTCTCAAAATAAGTGTGTCGCTATAAGGTTGCGTTAAGACTGAATAGACAGCTTATTGCCTTGCAAGGGGTACAATAGATCAACGAGCTGGCTGTAAATCTATCCCACCGAATAATAATACCTAGGTATATGACAGCCACTTATTGTTCTTCCATAATTTGTTTTCGTTTGTTTTTTTGAATTGAGTCGCTTTTTGCCTTTTTCTTATTATAATAGGCGTGTGGTGAACAATAGTTTTGGTAGATGCTTTATAAAATTAAATTCAATGGATGTTGTTTGATGCTTTTGATTTATTTGGATAAAAAAGTAAAAGGTTTTAGTAAGTAACGGAGTGGCACGTGTTGTGTGCTTGACAGTTAGCGATCGAAAGAGGATTTAACGATGATTAAAAGGATATCGATAAATTAAACAGATTAATATCTTTTGAAAGTAAATATTTAATAAGTGTGAATGGGTTGCCAGATCTCCATAGTACTCCCTTCTAAACATCAAGTTGTGAAACGAACGGGGAGTCTAATCATGCGGCGTGGTCTGGGTGGCTGTTGAGATAGAGTTGACTCAATTAGATTTAGCGGTTGATCTATGTTTGTTGTAGACGATTCTGCTGCTGCTTCTGATGATGCTGCTGCCGATCATGATGGTGATGTTTATTTGTTATGTGACTCAATATACGCTGGTTTGAGCCAATCGATTGATACTGTGGTATCTCGTCCGTTGATGAGAATATTGTAAAATTTGTTATGCTTTGATTAAACTTCGTAAGGTCCATCGTAAGGCGGCTGTAATGATCCACGCACTGTATCGTTGCGTAGAAAAACATGTGTTGCGTCGATTAGTTGTTTAAATGCAAATGGCTTCGAAGTGTCGTAATGGGCTGTTTGTGTAGGGCAAATGTCGTTCATTATTCAGTTCATTTCAGCCAGATGTTTTACAAATTCAGTTTGCGGTAAAACATTGTTTTCCATATGAAGAAATTGTCCTGGAAGTCGTAGTGTTGATCCATAGACAAGCTGTGCTGCTGTACTTTGTATGTCAGCTTTGAATGCTGATTGTAATCCTAACAATATGATTGGTAGTTTGCTTGGCCAGTCAATTCTGTTTTGACACATTATGGCTCTTTTAAGAGTACGATTCCAGCGCTCAATGATTCCAATGATTAGCTTGCGGGTGATATGCAGTAGTACGTATATGATTGATGCCGAGAAGCCGTGACAATGCGTTGAAAAGTCTTGACTCGAATTGTCTGCCTTGATCTGTGGTGATACGGGAGGGTACTCCAAAGCGGGATATCCAGACGTTGATGAGAGCTGCGGCTACCGTCTCTGCTTGCATGTCTTCAATTGGAACAGCTTCCGGCCACCGTGTGTAGCGGTCGTTAATGGTGAGACAGTATCTAAATTGACCAGATTGGGGTAAAGGTAAAATCAAGTCCAAATTTATGTGTTCGAAACGATGTGCTGTCAATTGATAGTGTTGAAGTGGTGAATGAAAATGGCGGGTTACTTTGCATCGTTGAAAAGGAATGCAATGTTTGACGAAACTAGCGATTTCCTTGTGCATCGAAGGCCATATAAAACGTTGTTTGATGATCTTCATTGTAGATCTAATGCCTCCATGAGCGATGTTGTGGAGTTTGTAGATGATTTTCTTCTTGAGTGGTCGAGCTGTAGGAGTAGAAAAATTACATAAGATTGATTTTTCTGAATGGGGTACGTTTACATATTTGAGTTGCAGTGTTGTGTTGTCTTCCAAAAGTTGTTTAAGTTCTGGCCAATCACTTTGTTCTGAAGCTATTTGCTCGAAGTCGATAATGTTGCTTTCGATTGCTGCTATGCAAGACAATGTGTCTGCTGTTGTGTACTCGACTCCAGCGACGTATAAGATGGTTGTTGTGAACTGACCAATGAAGTCCAATTGGCGGAGTTGTCTGGGTGATGCCTTGTCCGGCCTTTGAGTGAAGACGTATATGAGCGGTTTGGGATCAGTGCGGACATGAAATGATTTGCCTTCTAACATAAAGCGAAAATGTTTGATGCTCAGATAAATGGCAAGAAGTTGGCGAACATACGTGCTGTAATTGCGCTGAGCGCACTGAAAAATCCCATTGGCTGGTATTGATTATTCATGATTTGGTGAAGAACTGGTCCGACTGCTGTATCACTAGCATCTGTGCTTAGCGAAAGTGTTGCATCCGGAGATGGGTGAACCAGGAGGGTTGCTGTTGAGAGAGTATGCTTGCACTGTTGGAAATGTTGTATGTTTTCGTCTGTCCAGTTGATTGGAGAAGAATCGTTCTTCTTATTGCCTGGAATTAACTGCAACAACGGGGCTGGATGTTCCAGTGCTTTGGGCTGGAATCGTCTGTAGAAGTTGATCATTGCCAGAAAGCGTCGAAGTTCCTTTACAACTTTGGGTAATGGAAAATCAACAATTGCTTTACTTTGTCTGGAAAAGGTTTGATGCCATGAGAGTCGACATGATGTCCTAAAAATATGATGGAATTTTGTCCGAAGGCACATTTGCTTGCGTTTATTGTGAGGTGGTAACGATGAAGTCGTTCAAAAACTTGGCGAAGATGAATTTCATGTTATTCAGCGTTACTTGATGCTACGTCGATGTCATCTAAATATACGAAAACGAAGTCGAGATCTCTGAGGGCGACGTCCATATAGCGTTGAAACGTCTGTGCTGCGTTGCACAGGCCAAATGTCATATGCGTGAATTCGTATAAGCCAAAAGGGGTAGTAATAGCCGTTTTTGGAATGTCACGTGGTTCAATTGGAATCTGGTGATATTCGCAATTGAGATCAATTTTGGAAAAAATTTTCTTACCATAGAAAATATGTGTGCAATCCTGAATGTGCGGCAGGGGTACCGATCAGGAATCGTTTGTGCATTGAGAGCTCTATAGTCGCCCCATGGCCTCCATTCACCTGTTGCTTTACGGACCATGTGTAAGGGTGATGCATATGGGCTCTTTGAAGGACGACATACTCCGATTTTTAAAAGATATCCAAACTCTGACTTTACTGCTGTCAGCTTATCAGGAGTAAGACGACAAGGTTTTGAAAATGTGGGTACTCCTTTGGTGTCAGTGCAGTGTGTGACATCAGATGTGGTTGGTTTGGGTGTTGTATGATCCAATTGAGTGATAGATTTGAATTCCTCCAAAAGTTTGGAAAATTTGCATGCTGTGTTGAATGTTTTAATTGTGAATGAAGATTGAAGGCTGCAAATAACATTACGTGCTAGCAATGTTTGAGCGTCAATCAATTTTTGGTGTTTAATATCAACAAGCAGGTTGTATTGCTGTAAGAAATCCGATCCCATGATTGGTGTGCGGACATTTGCGATGATAAAGTTCCATGCAAATGGACGACGTAATCCTAAATCCAAGGTTAAGCGTATTGTACCATAAGATTCGATTATACTGCCATTCGCTGCGAAAAAAAGGATTTTCGTTGGATGATGCGATGCGTTTGTTTATAGTTGAAACTGGTATAACGGATACGTCTGCACCTGTGTCAATAAGAAAATTTTTTCCTATTTTTTGAATCTAGTAAAAAAAGTCGTTTGTATGTGGAAATGCTGTTTATTGTTATCCGATGTTTTGATATATGTGGTAAGGCTATATCGGACTGACTATCGAAGTTGCCTTTATGATCTTCGCAGCTGGACATAGTTTTTAGGCCATGGATTTTACAAAAATTCATGGTCTATTGTGTTTGTCGGAACGGAAATGTGCGTAACAGGCAGAAGGAGGCATCTCCGACCCCATAAACTATATATACTCGTATTCTGAATCAGTATCAGTAGCCGCGTCGATTGAGCCATGTCTGTCTGTCCATCTGTCTGTCTGTATGAACACCTGGATCTCAGAAACTATAAGAGCTAGAGTCATCAATTTTTGTGACAACATACGTATATATTGCAGTGACTCAATGTTTTTTTAAAATTTGGACACGCCTCTACCCGCCTCTATAAATCAGTAATAACTATTTAAAAACTTCCATATTAACTCAACAACCAAAGTGGTATATCTTACATGACAAAGACCTTGCCACGGACGTTTAAATCGGGCTATAAATAAGTGAGTTATGATACGAATTAAACTCACTTTGAACATATAAGTTAATTACTTGCAAGTTGCAAAGTAAAAATAAAAGATTTTAAACTTGAATTAAGAACAATGACTTTATTGGTTTGAATCCAATTTACAACTGATCACCCTAAGCTGTCCCTAACAAGCTGTGAGTCTTGGCTGTGAGCTGCGCTGCCCTTGCACACTGGGCTAAATTCCAAAAAAAGTGGCATAAAGTCTAATATTGGAGATATCGAGCTGAAATTTGGTATATATGATAAATATACCACTCAAAATATGTAAATAAAATTTTATATTAATTGGACCACGCCTTCCCTGACCGCCCATATATGGCGATATTGCGTATACGTAAAAAAAAAATCGTCTTGTTTTTGACAAAATTTTTCCTTTTTTTTCCTCGCTCAGCATAGTTTCACTAATTTGGCCAAATATCCAGTTAGCAAGGGCGGAATAGTCGCGACCGTTGTCGATCCAAGCATCCAGCAGAGTTGCATGGCAGAATTCAAGCCCATCTACATTTTCAATGTTTGGTCAAAGTCGCAAAAAGTCGCAAACCAAATTATAAAATACTTTTAATATGCATTCAGTACAAAAAATACACATAAATAAAAAACTACTAATTTAAACACAAAATGTTTTTAATTTATTAATTCTACATACCTTGGTTATTAAAATGCATATTTTGAAATGTTTTTTTGTTTAAGTTTGTAAAATCGCCAATCCCTCAAAGTTTGCAAAACTTTCCAGCCAAATTTTATAGCAGAAGTCGGCTGACTAATCACCTGACTTTGAAAGTCGATTAAAATGACAGGGCTGCATTATTAGCAAAAATATTTATTGATTCTTTTTATATAAATAATCTATTTTAAATATATTAAGTTAAAATTAAGATTTGAGACGACAAAAGTTTCGACTTTATGCCACTTTTTTTGGAATTTAGCCCAGTGTGCCTTGTAGGCCACGATATCGGCTAATGTCTTGTTGGTCGAATTGTTGCAGTCTTCTTGGAATCACATGCATTGGTGGGAGCGGAAGCAGTTGCCAAACAGATTCTTAGAATTCAGCTTGGCAGCTCGGCGCGTGCAGGAAATTATGCAGACGCTTAGCTTGCAGATTGAAACTTGCGTACTGGAGTTCATTGTTCTAAATTGTAACATTTTAGTTGTTATCTCTTCCCCTCTAATTTATTCTTGTCCTCAAGCGGTCTCTAGAAGTAGGGAATGTTGTTGAACTGAGGTAGATGATATTGTCCCTCGGTCGAAGATTGATCGCAGGTTGATGGTGTGAGGATCGGTATGACTTTTGTGTCCATTCGAGGCGTGGGTCCTAATTGCAATGTTATGCTCTTTTGTCTTTGAGTATAGGTGTGTAAGCCCAGGATGAAAATCAGAGCAATGCCAAAGAGTGTCAGCAGAGTTATGCTGTTGACCGTTGAATGGGTTTTTATACGCATCAGCTGTCCAGTGTTATTTATGTGCAATGCTTCCAGTGCTTCAAGCGATAGGACCTTAAGTCTTTCTTTTTCCTCAGCCGTAAACTGCACAAGAGGAGCTGCAGGGGTCAAGACTTTAGATTCCAAATTGCTGAACCGCTTGTTGACGATAATCGAGTCCTTTGATAGTTGCACATGGTATGTTCCCTTTAGGTGAAGCCGTGTGTTGTTCCAGGTTACGTTTCCATCGTAGTTGTTTAGTAGGATGATTCCGTCGTCAACTTCTTCTATTTTAGATACGTGGTCGGCATTGCTAAAACTACACAGCGCTTTCTTTCCCTGAACTAACTTTGGAATACAACTTGAATTACTTATATAAACAATTTTTTTCTTAGCGCATATTTTAATATATTCTAATGTTTTACAAGTTTGTGGAATGCCATAGGTGAGATTTTTAAAGACAAAGATTTCTTGAAAGTTTAAGTGTATAATTGAATTGTTTTTTACTATGGGCTTTATGATAACGTCTTGGTATTGCATTTCTTCTAAATTTGGAATCTTAACAATATACAAAAGTGTTGTTTTATTGTGTAAAATTGAGACATCGGAAAACTCCATTATTTCTTCCAATGACAGGGGCGGCATGTTATTTCTTTTAAAAATGTTCTCGATTTCAATTAACTTATCTTCATTTAATACAAGTGTGTTAACAACGTTTAGCCGTGCCCACTGAATGGCGTATCTAATGTTAATAATTTCTTCTTTTAGAAGTCTAATCTGAATGTGCAAACTGATAGCTATCTCGATACTAACTGAACTGCTTTTATGAATAGAAGTTGTGAGGGCGTACCTGTTGCTTATTGTTGTCAATAAGTTTATCCAAGTTCTGCTCTATCATAACCATATCATCGTGATCTGTAATTGTAATTGTCAGTATCTGTGCGTTCGTGTAGTTCGTAAGGTTCATCGTTCCACCAACATCGTTCGTAATCCATAGTAATATCCTGAAAAATTTTAGATTTTGATATGGCTTTTATGTACTGTTTTCCCCGATACTGTTATTATTGTTGTGTGCTTGTTTTCTTTAACTGTTTCTTTCCTATATCTTGGGGAAAGCTTGGAACCTAATCTAGTGTTTATTCTTACGAATATTTCTTCTCCAGGCTGATAATTACGTAAACTGCCCTTTATAAAAGTTCCTTGAAATTCCTCTCTGTGCCCTCTATCTTGAGGCACCTCATTATTTCTGAAAGTGTTGAGTGAAAGCGTTTTATCTGACCGTTAACTCTACTTTTGTATGGTGGGGCAGTATAAACTTCTATCTGTAACTGTTCCAGCATGAACTTAATTGATTGGGAATTGAAAGCTTTTTCGTTGTCCATAACGATATGTTTAGGGACTCCCAAATAGAATATAATATCGCGTAAAGGGGTTCCGATGTCTACTATCGCTTTTGAATTGATAATTCGAGCTTGCGCTAATTTAGAAAACTTGTCTATTGCAGTGAGTACTAAGTGTCGTTCGGTAGAGTGGATGTCAATGTGCAATATGTGACTGGGGTATTCTGGAGTAGGAGTTTCTTGAAGTTCCGGATTAGGGGGTGTCTGTCATATTTAGCCTCTTTGCAAACTTTACATTGCTTGACTATTTGCTTCATTTTGGGGAAATAATGGGTTTCTGCTAGTTGCTTTTGATTTTCCAGAGCGTTTCGATGTGCTCTCCTATGTATTTGAAAGAATTCTTTCTTCCTGTTCAGTTTCGTCTGTCAAGTGTTCAACCCTGGACTGGGTGAATCGAGTTTTGATTCCTTTGAAGTGACTTCGGTAGATTGTCTGTATTTTTCCCATTATATTTTCAGTCGTTTGAATACCGTTAATTACGGAACGGTTGAGATATTTTTTTAAGTCTGTTATTATATCGTCCGTAGTGTAGTCGAGTCTGTATATTTCATGTCTATGGAAGGTAGGAAATGGGATGTTGAACTTGTAGTCGTATTTATCTGATTTGTAAAAGAAAATTTGATTTTTGAAAACATTTTTTGGGGCTTCAACACTAACGTCATGGCTAGAACTTTCGGCGCTATGTTGTGTAGAGGCAACGGAGTTAATTTGCTCTAAAGGTATTCTTGAGAGCGCGTCTGCTACAACATACTCCTCTAAATATGCCTTCCATCTCTTGATTCTGGCATTTCCATTCCAGCTACTCAGAGAATGTGTTAAAGGTTGATGATCTGTAAAGATCTTAACCTTTGCTTTACCGTACAGGTAATTTTTGAGGGCCTTGAGTGCCCAAATTATAGGTAGCATCTCTTTCTCGTTAGCCGCATAATTCTCTTCGGCTTTGGAAAGTGTTCTAGAGAGAAATGATATAGGGTGGTTGACTTCCGATAGAACAGCTCCGATCGCGAAATTTGAAGCATCAGTAGTTAAATGGAACTCCTTCTTGAAATCTGGATAACAGAGAATTATTTCTTTTGAAACTAAGTTACTTTTAATCTTCTTAAAAGAGTCTGAAGCTTCATTGTCAATTGAAATTAATATTTTTGATAACATTCTTTTGGACACGTGTCCATCTTTCCCTCTTAAAAGTGAAGTTAGGGGCTTTGCCAATTTGGCGTAATTTTGTATAAAGCCGGAAAGCTCTAGGAAGTATCTTAGATCCCTCAAAGTTTTAGGGCAGGGATAATTTGCTACCGATGCTACCTTACTCGGATTAGTTTCTATTCCCCTATCGGAGACAACAAATTCAAGGAATTTGACTTTGTTTTTCATGAACTCACATTTGTTCAACTGACATTTCATGTTAGCGTTCTGTAAAGTTTGAAAAATTCACAATATGTGTATCATCATCTTTACTAAATATAATGATATCGTCTATGTAAATAAAACATATTTTTCCAATATGTTCTCGAAGTATGTAATCTAATACACGTTGGAAAATTGAGGGCGCATTCTCTAGACCGAATGGGAATCGTGTAAACTCATACTTTCCGTTGTTTACGGAGAAGGCGGTCTTTTCTATGTCACTACTTTTCAAAGAGATTTGATGGAAGCCACTTCTCAAATCTAAAACAGAAAATACTTTATTGTCCCCTAATTGTGTAAGTACCTCATTTATCTCGGGAATAGGGTATTTATCTGCAATGGTTATTTTATTAAGTTTACGATAGTCAATAACCATGCGATTTTTTTTTTCGCCTGAAGCGTCTGGCTTTTTGGGTACAATACACACTGGTGAATTATACGGAGACCTAGAAGGTCGAATTATACCATCTTTTAAAAGTTCTTTTATCTGTTTGTTTACTTCATATTTCAGTGTCATTGGATACTGATAGAATTTCGAGTAAACCGGAGTATCGGACGAGGTTCGGATCGTTGTCTTCACATTTGTTGTGTAGGTCAGTTTCTGGTTTGGGTCTGCGAACAAGTCTGGAAATGACTTGAGTAATTCGCTTAGCTTGGCTTTTTGTATATCGGACAAGATGTTCTCGGAATAATTGTGTTGACTGCTTCGAATGTTTTTTCTTTGATGGGGATCGAGATACCGTTTTTTAATATCATAATATTTTTGCTGATTTTTATCTCTGCCCCTAATTCTTTCAAACTATAGTTGCCCAAAATGGCATCGAAAGATTTCCATGTGGGCAACAGGAAAAATTTTACTTTAACGTCTGGAATATTAAAAAGGTTCGTTACTTTATGGTGCGTAACTGCCGCCTACTGAGACAGCATTGAAAGGTGCTTTGTTTTGAATAGGGTTATTGACGAATTTAGGTTGGATATAGTTTCTGTTTGAACCGGTGTCTATTAGTATTCTATTAAATTTGCCATTCCTCATCTTGCATATGAAATATGGAAGAGAGGAATTCTTTATTCTAAAAAATTCAATGCTGCGTCATCGTAGTAATCGTACGAGTTATTGTCAGCGTCGACTTCGTCTATCTGGTCTACGTAATCGTCCAGGTTGTCGTCAAGGTTGTTGTTGTCCTCGTATTCTGCCATAGCTTGTTCATAGTCCGTCATTGTCAATGGAGTCTCAGTGGGTCGCGTTTCGTTTTCATCCGTTGTGGTCTGTATATTAAAATTCCTTTGTCGCTTCATCCCATCTGGTATTGGACCAGGTGGTCTTTTGCCTGGTTCGAAGCGAGGTCTGTTCATGTAATTTACCATTCTGGTCTGAACACTGGGGTCCACATCCATAGGCTCTGGACGAAGCAGTGGTTTTGGGGCCTGTGGCCTAGGTGGCACTGACAGTAGTGACGGGAATTGCCTATTCTGGAAAGGTCGAGGTGCAGCTGCTGGCTGTGCAAGCTGGTAACCGAAATTGTTTGAATTTTGTCGTGGTAAAGCAGTCGGTGGTTGTTGTCCGATTTGGTAATATTGAGTTCTTGGAGGCGGAATTGGTGGTTGTCTATTTATGAATAAAATACTGCGAGGAGGAGGTGAAGGTTTTGCGCTGAACTCTGAAGGGTCACCTGAAAAGTCTCGGATAGTTTTTACTATATCCGGCACTCTGTCTAAGTCTCCTAAGTCTCCCTGCATGCTCTGGGGCAATTACCTGGTCTGTTACGTTTGCAAATTTTTCTGAAGAATTGTGACGTCTCAACAAACCTGGCAATTGTTGTGCTAGGATTTCACTCACTGTTGCTGCTAATGCAGCTCTGTCTATGTTTTCTACCATATTTCTATTAAGTTCTTGTTCCTCCTGTCGTCTGATTCTTTGTCTACAAGCTTCTGCAGTTAGTATTGAGTGCCTGATCAGGTTATTGGCGTTAGCCATGAAACGCTAAACGAATCTGGACTAAGAATGAGTCGAGTTTTAAGTGAGTCAAGGGATCAAATAATGAAGCTTATTACTTTCGAAGGGTGTTAGTAAGATGTGGTTTCTTAGAAATGATTCTCTTGTGTGTGTGTGTGTGTGTGTGTTTGTTGCTTGTTTGTTTATAACCAGTGGCTGGTTTTTTCCTTTTACTTTAGAGGGTCCCTTGGGAATCGTAAAGTTGGAATCAGTTATATCACTTGTGTGATCTTTTTGTTGGATTTATAGTTTTACGATTTTTTATATCCGTGTTTGCTTAATCTATTAGTGTTTTAGTTTAGTGTTAGTTAATAATTGTCTTGTTTAATCTTACAGTACTATGGGTAACTTAAATGATGTGGCTCCTCCCTTCGACGATCCGGATTTCATCCTGTTTGTCCCACGACTACTAGGGATCCTGCGATGCGTACAAGGTTAAGGGGTGGTCTGAGGCCCTGCCTTCAGTCCTTGGAGTCCACCGATGGGTAAATGAACAAGTTAAGTTCGATTTGCCGGAGTTGATTTGAACGAACGAAAAAAAATTTTTTTTTCGGAGTTGCACGTTCACTTCACTCGCTTTTTAGACTGGTTGCGGCAAATGTAATTGCCAGCCGCTTACAAGACGTTTTGCTGTTTCGTACGCGTACCGGTCCCTGCTCGGGCGCCAGTTGATTACTTGCAAGTTGCAAAGTAAAAAATAAAAGATTTTAAAGTTCAATTCAGAACAATGACTTTATTGGTTTAAATCTAATTTACAACTGATCACCCTAAGCTGTCCCTAACAAGCTGTGCTTCGCTGCTTCCAATAGGCCACGATATCGGCTGATGTCTTGTTGGTCGAATTGTTGCAGTCTTCTTGGAATACGTGCATTGGTGGGAGCGGAAGCAGTTGCCAAACAGATTAGATTAGAATTCAGCTTGGCAGCTCGGCGCGTGCAGGAGATTATGCAGACGCTGAGCTTGCAGATTGGAACTTGCGTACTGGAGTTCATTATTCTAAATTGTAACATTTTAGTTGTTAACTTATATACTTAAGCAGACCTAATTTACGCAAGTATACCGAAGTTCAAATCTAGCGTCATACACACAGCATTTTAAACTTTTTATTTGCATTGTATGGTAACAGAATTTGTTCACAATGCAGCTTTGTCGAAGGTGTGAGGCAATGACCGAGTGGTTAGAGTGGCGGACGGAAATTTCAAAAGACTGTGAGGGAGAGTGCGTGTATTCAACTCTCGGTTGAGGCGGGTTGCGAATTTTCATTTATTAATTTATTTTATTTTGTTTACTTTTTTTAATTCTGATAAACTAAAAGAAAAGTAATAGTCAAGCGGGCTGTAGAATAGCCGCTACATACTAATTAAATTATTTAATTAAATTTCATTTCAATGCGTTCTTCAATGCGGTCACTCTTTCCGTAATTTGTCTGTTATGACTTTGCAAGTTTAGTAAGAGTCCAATTGGATGTTTCCTACTTTGTTTTGCTCTCAATATTTTGCAATTAGAATGCTAGAAAATAGCAGAAAGTTATGAATGTGCGAGTGGGACGCCCATATATACAGGTCTGCATATCCACATGTATGTATTGGCATCCCACTTCAACACACATTATTGCACGAATGTATAAACATACATATGTACAATTAGATTTGCAGTTTCTGTTGTGTTCTAATTACGTAACTAAAACTTAAAAAACACCTCCCGCCGCCACCCCTCTTTAATGTTTTAGATATTTTAGTTTATTAAAAAAAAAATTATGAACAACAAAAGAATTTCACATGTCGATCGCGGCAGCAATCGGACCACGAACACGCTCAATATCATTGACCTTAGAGTCCAGAACACAGTCCACTCAGCCACTGAACATCTCTCACAGTCGTCGAAAATGGTGAGATATTAGACAAAACGACTAGACGCAATATGCATTCTTAGCTCGTGCCAAAAAAATTAAGAAGCACATGTAATGAAATTTGGTACACGCTAGAAATTCATACCTACTATATATCTATTGCCTACGGTATACTATGATAACACAGCCCCACAAAAAAAGAAAGTTTCATGATCTGGATAAGCGGCATATGCAGTTAAATGTATTTTGGGTCGCTGAATCCGAATCCGAGATCGGAATTTCGCCATCACGTCTGGACTTCGACATAACCTCACAAAACTGAAAAACCTTAAAATACCCTTAAAAGATTTAGAATCCTGATCTGGGCATGCGATATATATTTTTTCATGTATTTTGTCCTTCCAGGTCCGAATCCGAAGTCAAAATTTACGTAGCACATCTGAAGCCCCAAAAATTAATGGGGGTGATGATCGGCTCATGCGATATATGTTTCTATATATTTTTAGATCTTCAAAATCCGAATCTAATGTCAAAACTAGCCAATCACGAATTTCAACCTAACCTAAAAATTTTTTGAAAAACTTCCAAAATTTTAAATTTTTTTGATAATTTATTATTGCATTTGTGGAAATATGTAGAATCACGAATTAAATTTATGTTTTTTATTAGTTAAAATACAGATTTGAAGAAAAAAAATCATTATTCAAATGAACCTATTCCGAATACTGATAAAATAATGCTCAAAAGGGGATATTCAAAATAGAAAACTTTTTTGCTTATTAAATTTAAATACTAAGCCAATATTAAAAAAAACTTCAAAATTTTGTAATTAATTAATTAGATCATGAAACTTTTTTATTTTGTGGGCCTGTGTAATCCATGGCCTTATACAGACAACACCTGACTGTAGCGTTCGTATTTTTTGAATTGGTGTTGAATGAGCAAGGCTCCTGACAGTTTTGTGCTTTGTCTCCATACTTGGTGTGATACCAACAATTTTTGTTGTTGTTGTTGTTGGGTTGTAGAGTGTTGCTGCGACTGTTGCTTTGGAATCGACTATTGCTGACATTCGACCATTCCTACAATGACGGCACGAGCTTGAGGTTGAAGGATTAAGTGATCCAATAGCGACGGCAAACTCATTCGTCGTTGGTGGCATTTGTCCGTTGTTGCTGACTGAGTAAATGACTTGGGCGTCCATCACCGAGTTGTATTCTTTTCAAGGCGTACCATTTCCGATTCTGCGAATTTGCGAATTTAAGTGTGCTGTATGGATTTGTCTTGGTCTTGGACAAGATCGTGGACTTGCTCAACATATATTTGAATAGATTTTTTCCTTGAATTTTTAAAAAAATAAATCGATTTAATAAACATCAATTTATTTTCACCCCTAACGCATAGCAACTCTCTGGATTGCTCACACTTCAGGTTGCCAGCGCGCTGGCCGAAGCATTTGCCTATTGTCAAACTTCACTAGCAATGCATCCATTCATACGCTGGCCGTGCATACATACACACACACATAGAAACGATCGTACAGCGCAAAGAAGTACGCGCATGGTTATCGTTCCGCTGTCGTTGTGTGACTGAAGCAGTTTTGATGCTATGCACTGTTTGTACTGAGAGCCGAATAGCTGTTCTGTTCTTCTTCTTCTCTGGGGTACCAGGTCGGAAAAATCAGCTTCAAACTGCGTCAGCGCTGTTTGACGTCTTTATGTGTTCATTGCTTAGTGGTATTACAATTCCACAATCAAAAACAACCTTGCTTCTCTTATAGATAAATCAATAAATAAACTTCAATAACGCGCCCTTTTAAAAACAACATCTCAACATCTCATCTTTCGACATATACGCTTGCGTTCGCCATTGACCGTAACGGCGGCTGCTGTCACATTTTCACCTCACGCACACTCTCGGCCACAGCAGCGATATTACCGGAAGTATGCACTTTTTTTGGTTTCTCACGCGTTAGTTTATCAATAATTGTGCCGGTTTCTCTCAATTTTTTCAAAAGAAAGCGCACATACGGAGCGGACGGTGCTTTGTTACGGCTCATTTCCGTGCGTAATTTTTGCACACATTCTGCAACATCACCATAATTATATTTTAACGCGTTTCTCAATCGTATACACAACCATTTTCGTTCAGCGGAAGGATAAAACTAAATTTCTGTCAAATCAGATGTAACATCAGTGTTACCACACTCAAAATAACCACTAGTTAAAAAAAAAAAATGTACCCTGTATGTATATATTATGTATGTATTTATTAAGTATATTAATATGAATATAAAATTAAATAAATAAATGCAATAAATTTGTACACCTTTCGACGAGTATTGAAGCTTCGTATGTAAATATTTGTAACAAGCAGAAGTAGGCGTGGCAGCCTCGAGTTGAGTCCATGTCTGTCCAGTCTGTCCAGATCAGATTTCAGCTTTAGTATTATAAAAGCAAGTGATACCATTATGATTCTTGTATAAGAACTATAGGCAGATATAACATATATAAAATGAATATCCAACCAGTAATAAAAGCAACAGTCGCGCAGTACGCGACAGTGGAATACCCTTCGACCTATGTTCCCGTGTAGTTTAATTTGTTAAATTCATACACATATACATATGGACACGCTTTACAATTATTCCCGACAGATGGCGCTCGCCTGTCGTTCTTGTTAGCTGACAGAAGAATTTGGTTTTATGTTCATACTCTTTGAAATAACTTCTGTGATTATTGTCCGATCGGATTGCAATTTGGATAACATAGAATAGATAGATAATTCATTCAGCTTAGTATATGTTAAAGTCAGAAAGTTGTAGCTTTTATACAGCGCAATTGAGTTCAAAAATTAAATTTTTTATTTACGAGGGAGGTGGGCGTGGCACCTAACATTTGAAATAAATTTGATCCGCTTATAGTACACAGGATTCTTCCTGCCAAATTTGGTAACTCTAGGTTTTATAATAGCTGAGATCTGTGCGTTCACATAGACAGACAGACGTCTCAATCAACTCGGCTTGTGATCCTGAGCAAGAATATACAATATATACTTTATGGGGTCGCCGACGCCTCCTTCTGCCTGGGTATACTAAGTGTATACTAACTTTGTGCAAATTGATGTACAATTTGAACAAAGTTAGTATACCCATTTTTTGATTATTTTCAATAATCGAAGGGTAAAAATAGCGATTGGTGCTAATGAAATGCTTGTTCCGCAGGGAGTTTTCTTCTTTAATATAGTGCAATGGACGTCAATAAAGTATTTGGACTATAACTATCCATGGTGGGCACATGCGTTTGGATGGTTTACCGCGTTGTCTTCGATGCTTTATATACCAGCGTACATGGTATGGTTATGGAAGAGAACACCAGGAGACTTGTGCGATGTAAGACATGAAGCCCCCATAGCAATATCATATGTATGTCTATCTAACCTATATATATTTTTACAGAAAATTCGTTTGATTGTGCGGATAGATGAAGACATTACAAGATTACGTGATAAAATGCAAAGCGAGGCGTATGCAAATGAGGTTGAATTTAATTCATTATAGGATATGATCAATTCGGTTTGATGCATCAAAATTTAACTTTTGAATATTCGGATACTTTGACACTTGATACATTACACCCATATTTATATTTTATATTTTGATTTGCACACCTCTAGAGTATAGAGTATAGTTTAACGCTTAAACCCAAAGGAGTAGCCTTAAATTTTACTTTTTAAATGCTTCGAATTCACGATTCCTCACTTGATTTGTAAAAAGTGTGCAGATGAGAGTGAATGATATAAATCAATCTCAAACATATTCAAACAGTAACGAATGATTGCATATATGAGTGGGATGAGATAAAGAGATACTACACCGCATCCCAGCTCTTGCAGCAAAGTTAAATACTTATATATATCATCTATTATAAATTCGAATATAGATTATTTTTATTTTTTAACCTAGTATCAATGCGTTTATAGAGTGGTGCCCACTCATATAGTTATATTTTTATTTTGTGTGTACTTTACACAAAACGAAAAAACATAAAGAACACAGTCCGTAGAGCACCTGCCGAAGTCACATGAATGTATGTGCACGTGTGTGAGCTGTGGGCACCACTGGCTTAAAGATTCTATGTATGTATGTTGGGTAAACTTGAAGAAGAACTTAAATTATAACGTAGTTATTTTTAGAAGAATAAGTTGTGAAGTGCTTGAGATTTTAGTTGTTATTCATTCATGATGTTAAACGATTCTTGCTTTTATGAATTTGATATTTACTATAAATAAAAAAATAAACAATTTTCAATTTGTTAAAATGAATATTTTTCTGCTTTGTTTTTATATACAGAAAATTGACAAACCTAATGTTTTGATCATACTGTAATAACTTTATAATACTGGCCACTAGTTCGTAGCTGGTGAAATAAGTACTTACTTAGGGACTACCCCTACTTACTTTACAAACCTTAAGCAATGTATTTTATTATTTCGTTTTTTTGTATGAAATGTTCGCAAACAGGGTCAATCGCCACCAAATCGTTTACCAGTAAGTAGAGAATTGCGTACCCATGATTGGAGTAGCTACTAGAATATGCTACCCCTGATTAGAGTACTTTTGTAGGTACCCATGAATGGTCTAGAAAAAGAAGTACCTACAATAAGAGTACTTTTGAAAGGTACCCCTGAATGGGTAGGTGAAAAGAGTAACCATGGCTAGAGTAGTTATCTATATACCCATGACCAGTAAGAAAAGCATCAGTCGCGCAGCACGCGACAGCGGGATACCCTTATACCTATATTCCCGCGCTTCGCGCTCGCCCACCTCTCTTGTTAGCTGACAGAAGCATTTCTTAAATAACTTCTGTGATTATTGTCCGATCGGATTGCAATTTGGAGAATAAACTACGTAGATAATTCATTCAGCTTAGTATATGTTAAAGTCAGAATGTTGTAGCTTTTATACAGCGCTTACAAAATTGACTTCAAAAATTAAATTTTTGTTTTACGGGGGCGGTGGGCGTGGCACCTAACATTTGAAATAAACTTGATCAGCTTATAGTACACAGGCACCTAACATTTGAAATAAACTTCATCAACTTATAGTACACTGGAGTTTTCCTCACAAATTTGATAAAAGAAATATAAAAGCTACATAAATAGCCAAATTAAAAATAATAAAAAAGAGTACATGCTTGAAAAGCAGTAACTCCCGAAATCAACAAAAGTGAAAAACCAAATAAAAGAAAAATGGCCAAACAATAATTAATAAAAATCACTTACAGTTTGTTGTGTTCCATCGACGAAAGATCTTCCGTGGGGTGGTGTAATTTTATGTGTGTGTATAGATGTTTGCATTATTGTGTATTTCGTTTGTCACTAATGATTTTTTTTCAGTGTATTTGTTTAGGTCACTTGTTTTTCTTTAGAATTACCTTTTTTAGGTCATTTGCAAACAGGCAGAGAAAAAAAAATTAAAAATAAAAATTATTGGCAACTCGCTATATTTATATATAGGTATTTATTCGCACCATTGACTCATTTTTATTTATCAACTAACTTTTAAGAGCTTTTATATTATAATTATAATTATTAACAAATATTTAAGTTAGCCCGATAACTGTGATATAATGATTTTATTAATTTATTTTTAGCAATCACTGTGATATTATGATTTCATTAACTTATTTTTAGCAATCACTGTGATATTATAGTTTTTAGGATCTTATTTATTACAATCACTGTGATGTTATGATTCAAATTAACTTATTTTTTAGCAATCACTGGATTTTAGGAGCTTATTTATTGCAATCACTGTGATATTATGGTTTCTATTAAGTTATGTATAGCCATCACTTTAGTTAACTTATTTCAAGCATCACTGTGATATTATGGTTTTAGTTAACTTATTTCAAGCACCACTGTGATATTATTGTTTTAGTTAACTTATTTCAAGCATCACTGTGATCTTATTGTTTTATTCACTTATTTTTAATTACTGTGATATTTTAGTTGTTATGAGCTGATTTACGACCGTCTCTGTGATATTATGGGTTTTTATGAGCTTCCCATCAGGCCACTCTAGGGCTCCGCTGGACGAAGAAGAATAAGGTGCTCCAAACTTTGGATAGCACAAGGTGCCAGAATCTAAATAAATATATTATTTATTAGATTCTGCAAGAGAATTATTTATTTTTTTTTTCCAAATTTACCTGAATCTAGCACCAGTTAGCCAGAGAACTATGTTTTTTTCCAGCCACTCCACGAGGTTACCTTAATCTTTGAAAATCTCAGCAATCTTAATCAATGGGTAAAATTCACACATTAGAATTTTGATAGATGATTTTATGCAATGCTTACTTAATATTGCTGAGATATATTAAATATGAATATATTTAATATTAAATAAAATCCTCCTCGTGGTTGGCACCAGTGAAAAAGAAATATCACACACGTCTGTGTTCTTCGGAAGGTCCAGTGAAAAAGAACGAACCGACCCAAGTTACCCCCAGATCGATAGCCTTGAGCTACTTAACGAAGTAACTGATGCACTGATGCATTCTGATTACGCTCAGCTGAGCCCCAAAAGTTCGGTCAAGGTGTCAGTGCCTAAATGGTGCCTACTTAAAGGGGGGTACAATGAAACGTTAATTTCAAAGGCTGGATTTAAAAGAAACCAAAAAAAAACCGAAAACAACCAGTGACCAGCGCCTTTTCAACTCCCCCCGGCTAAAATAAGACTTGGTAGAGTCAACAAGGATGATACACGCCTGGAGCTGGTTGTTACTGCTTAAGATCCTTGGCGTGAAATTTCCCAATAAAATTTCCTTTCATGTCCTCAACTTCATAATATGCGGATCCAAGCTTCTTTCTTATACGAGATTTTATGAACGAAGGAGCTAATTTGGCACAGAAACCTTTTGCAAAATTACTTTGCAGAAAATTCCGACGGAAAATTTCTTGACCTTCCACGAACGTTATTTCCCCACTGCGCATGTTATAGGCTCTTTCGTTGCGTGTATGCTGCTTTTGCATACTACGTGCAGCCTGTCTCGCATGATATTCGTGGAATCTTCCCGATTAAAAGATATCGACCGATCTTCTAAGCAGTTCAATCGCCGAAACAACTCATATTGAGAACCGTTGGTCAGCATATGCTGCCCGAACGTCAAACGATAAGGGGTATTATTCATTGCGTGTGATGGCTTGATCAAAGTGCGCAACAAATCTGACTTAGAATTGCATCCCAATTATCTTGGTCTGATCTATTCCGATCTATTCACGCGTTCGGAAGCATTTCCTTGAGGGGCATAAGATGCCGTGTAAATATGACGAACGCCCTATTTTTGTAATAAGGTATTAAAGGCATTCGATTTAAATTGTACTCCATTGTTCGAAACAACCGTTTCCGGTACCCCAAAACAATGAAATAGCTCCTCGTCTATATATGCAAAATTGTATCGACGGAAATCTTTATCACGGCTTTTAGGACCGGGAATTTGGTGAAGTCGACGAGGACAATAAACATACCAATATTACCGGTTTTAGAGCGTGGATATGGTCCCAGGTAATCCACATAAAGTTTTTGAAAAAACCTATGGCTCTCTGTTGTCTTAGATAATGGGGGCCTGAGAGTTTGGTTCGGATGTTTCGTGCTCTTACAAATTTCGCACTGATTCACGTACCTTCTCACATCTGCCACTAAGTTCGGCCAAAAATAATATCGACGGATACGTTCTACTGTTTTATTAATCCCGCGATGTGCCGCTAAGTTATCTGTATGTGCCCATTGCAAAACGACAGGAACGAGTTCCGTAGGAATCTACAGCTTCCAAATAGTGTCATCAGCTAATTGTTCTTTAGACGCATGTTCGGCTCGTCGAAAAATAAACCCATCAATAACTTTAATTTCGGAAGAAGTAGACAAGCTCCGTTCGACCTCTTCTTTAAGAGTTTTATACTCTTGTGAGTGAAATTGAGGCAACTGCAGGTCAACACCCATGCCATGGTCAAGTGCGGAAAGATCCTCCGTGAAGACACGGGACAGAGCATCAGGCACAATATTCTGTTGGCCTTTTCGATGTTGAATCTGAAAATCATATCCTTGTAGTTTTAGGGCCCACCTAGCCAATCGACTACCAAGGTCCGATTGGGACATAAGCCACTTTAAGGACGCGTGATGTGTTATGACCGTGAACGACTGTACTTCGACATAATGCATAATTGATGCACAAAATAGCTGCCAGACATTCCTTTTCGGTTACTGAGTAGTTACGCTGACACGGGTTAAGTTTTTTTGACATATAGGAAATCGGAACTTCCTCTCCAGTATCAGTCAACTGCATCAGCACGCTGCCAACACCAGTATGACTTGCATCACAGTGTATATAAAAGGAACGCGAAAAATCCGGTGTGTGCAACATTGGTGCAGTAATCATCGCCTGCTTTAGCTCATTGAACGCTTCGTTGGCTACTTCAGACCATAAAAACTTTAATTTTTAATAAACTTTTGGTACCACCCAGTCATCCCAAGGAATCTGCGTAATTATTTAACGGACCGTGGCGGTGGATATTCCATAATTGCGATATTTTATTGGGATCCATTGCAATGGTGCCGTTTCCAATAATATCCCCTAAATACCCTACCTCTCGCATGGAAAATTTGCTCATTTTAACGTTAATAGTAAGACCAGCGTTTTCTAAACATAAGGCTATGTCCTTTAGAACCGCCAGATGTCGTTCAAACGTGTCGGAAACTATCAGAAGATCGTCGAGGTAAATAAACACTTCATGCTTTAAGCAAGCAGGAATTGTACGGTCCATTAGCTTGGACATGGTCGAAGGAGCATTGGTGAGGCCAAAAGGCATTACGGTAAATTGGTAGAATGGCCTACCAGGTACTGAGAACGCTGTTTTATCCCTTGACGAAGGATCGAGAGGAATTTGCCAATAGGCATCTTTTAAGTCGAGGCTTGTTATATATTCGGATTTTGGGAGACGACTCAAAAGACCATGAATAATTGGCATCCGATATGCATCCTTGCGCGTAATATTATTTACTCTTTGGCTATCTAGACATAGATGGACTTTTCCAGGTTTTCGTACTAATTCCAATGGAGAAGACCATGAGCTATCGGACTCCTCTATTACTCCTAAAGCCAGCATTCAAACGAGTTCTTCGAACATCATCTGTTCAATCGCAGGTGACACTGGATAGTGTCTCCGCTTGATAGGCACAGCATCGCCAACATCGATCGAGTGGAACAGCAGAGTGGTCCTTCCTAAGCCTTTATCAGTAAAAGAAGGGAACCTTTTGATGGTGTCTTCTAACGATTTCTGTTGATTTTCGGTTAGCAAAGAACACGTTGCGGTCAATTGTAGCAAGGTGCTCATTCTCACCATCTGTCCCTAAACCTTGAGGCAACAACTGAAATTTGGTCCAGAAATCGATTCCTAAATAAAGCGATTGCTTCAGTGAAGGCACAATAAAGAACGTGAACGGTTTGGTGTCTCCGTTATACTCAATGGAGGTGTGGAGTTTCCCCAGAATTTCTTGGGACTTGCCATCCGCCGTCTGAACGTTCGAAGTTATAGTTTGAAATGGATTTCTACCTTTAAGATATCGGCCGCTAACCTTCCGCCAATGCAGCTGATTGACGCACCAGTATCCATGAGACCGGATACTGATCGACCTAATACAGAGACTCTAGCGTACGGCCTTACATCAAGCGCTCCGATCCCCACCAGATTGTTTTCAATCTGAATTTGATCATAATAGGTATTAAAGCGCTGAGTCGAACGAGATACCGTTTTAGAGGAAGAAAAATTTGTGGACGTAGCAATGGGTTGTGATAAAGAAATGTCAGGTAGATTAGTATTTTCAGGTGGAGTTTGAGTAGAACACTCGGTTATTCGGTGTTGGTGGCCCTCGAAATCATCGGTTTGCGGTAAATAACCGTTTCAACTCAGGCTCAAACCAATAATAACATATATAAAAAAAAATCGCGTGCTGTATTGTCTTACGACGATCGTAAAACGGAACCAGAAATCGGGAATAGAGAAAGAGAGCAGTAGTTCGGAAGTAACAAACTTTATACGAGGGTCGTTTGATAAGTCCGTGACTTTTTGTATTTGCCGCGCACCTGCTCTAAATACAACACTGCTCCTGTCAGCAGTTATCGATTAACAGCTGACTGTAAAATTTTGAGAAAGCTGCGTTTTTTGGTTTTGCGTTTTATAGGCATTGAAAGCAGACGATCTCGTGAATTTTAACGAAAATGGAAAAAGTGAATTTCGTGTGCTAATTATAGCATTATTTTTGCGTAAAAATCCATCACCGAAACCAAGGAAAGACTTGATAAATATTATGGGGACTCTGCACCATCAATTTCAATGGTTAAGAAATGGTTTACTGAGTTCCGTTGTGGTCGTACCAGTACAAGTGATGCCGAACGTTCAGGTCCGCCCAAAAAGGGGGCGTCTTGCCAGAAATCGTCGACAAAATCCATGGAATGAGATTGGGATGTAGGCATCTCGAACTGGAACGGGTACATCACATTTTACATGAATATTTGGACATGAAAAAGCTTTCCGCGCGATGGGTGCCGCGATTGCTCACACACCCCCATAAGCACAACCGTACGACTTTTTCAAAGGAGGGGTGGGGGTTTAAAAACCACCAAAAAAAAAAATTTTGCGCCGTTTCGTTACCGTAGACGAAACATGGATCCACCACACCACACCAGAGACCAAAGAACAATCAAGACAGTGGG
This sequence comes from Zaprionus davidi, assembly GCA_018903715.1. Classification (NCBI taxonomy): domain Eukaryota; kingdom Metazoa; phylum Arthropoda; class Insecta; order Diptera; family Drosophilidae; genus Zaprionus; species Zaprionus davidi. Next base: position 29,554 of record JAEIGL010000039.1, read on the forward strand.
TTTCTCCGGGTGAACGTGCACCAAAGAAGGCCAAGGTGGGTCTGTCGGCCAACAAGGTCATGGCCACAGTTTTTTGGGATGCACAAGGTATCATTCACATCGATTACCTTGAAAAGGGTAAAACGATCACCGGCGAATATTATTCAGAGCTTTTGGACAGATTCGATATTGATTTGAAGCAGAAACGACCGCATTTGGCGAAAAAAAAGTGCTGTTCCATCAGGACAATGCACGGGTGCACACGTGTGTAGTCAGCATGGCAAAATTTCATAAATTGGGCTACGAACTGCTACCCCATCCAGCATATTCTCCAGATTTAGCCCCCTGTGACTATTTTTGTTTCCAAACATGAAGAAATGGCTCGGCGGTAAGAGATTCGGGTCAAATGAAGAGGTCATCACAGAAACAAACGACTATTTTGAGGGCCTTGAGAAAACCTATTATTTGGAAGGAATAAAAAAAGAAAAAAACGCGACTAAAAATATATAGAGCTAAAAGGAGATTATGTTGAGAAATAAAACGCTTCTTTGACGAAAAAAATATATTTTATTCAAAAAGTCACGGACTTATCAAACCGACCCTCGTAGTAGCCTTTTTGGCCCCCCCCCTTAACAAAATTGGTTTTCCCCCCCCCCCCCATCTCCCGTGGCGCGCATATAAATATCGGCGATCCCTTTAGTCCACTATTTTTCAATGCATAGTTTCCTCATATCTGTCCTCCATGACTCTTTATTTTAATTTAAATTTTATTTTCTGAAACAATAGTAATTTAAGTTAAATTAATTTTAAAAAAAATTTTTAATTAAAATAATTATTTGTCCCCCTAACAACCTTTTAAAAAAAATTTTTTTTTTTTGTATATTCGAATAGCCAAATTAAAAATAATAAAAAAGAGTACATGCTTGAAGAGCATGTACCAACGACTCTAATAAAATAGATATTGAAATCCAAAAGTAGGCAAATAAAGAGAGGAGAGAAAAAGTAAATTTATAAAAGCTCCTTAAAAGTATGCTTTGAATATTATTAAAATATTTGAAGTAGTTGGTCTAGAAGGAAGCAGAGCTTGGGAGAAAGAAAATGCAAGTCAGCTTTAGCGAAAGAGTTGTCGCCTGAGGAAGGCTGAAAGCGGGAAAAAGTGAAAGAGAAAAAAAAAATCTTAAAAAGTGGCTGGAGACATCTCGGGAATTCAAGGAAAACGCTGGAGTTTTCAACATCCTCGGGTAAACTATTAGTGGCTTAAATAAATGAAAATATCTAAACAAAAAATATAAATTTTGTCAGAATTGCACTAATTGGGACCTGGCAACAATTGGACATTGAGCAAGAGCCCAACGAAATAGGAAATAGTTCCAAGAATAGGCCTCGCAACTCCGCTAAGACGGAGTAGCAATCTTATCTATCCAAATACCGATTTCACGCTAAGGGATTACACGGTCAATATAGACCCAAAACGAAATAAAATGAGTCAGTAGATAGAGAGACCCATTGTAAAATAATTAAAATTGTCTGTCAGAACCTTACTTCAGCAACGATCAACTCCTTAACAAATTTAAATGAATATACTTGGCTGATGGTTACTTCGAATTTTACAACATATTTTTTATGAGAGCGGAAGGAATAGGAATAATAATAATAGAAGTAATAATGATAAGAATAATAATAATAGGAATAATTATATAGAAAGGTTCATTTAATTTATCGTTTTTTTGTTATCTCTAGTAATATTTAAATTAATTAATTTATTTGTTAATATAAAATCATGTTCACTTTGGGTTGTTAGTCTTTTCCCCTTTTAATGTCTGTTTATTCGCGAATGCCTATGTTCAAAATGTTGGTTGCTTTAATACTATTTTAATAAACTTTAAGCAATAAGGTGCCGAGCCAGAGATCGATCTTTCGCCGACGGAAGTCAAATCTATCTATTTTCTATGTTTAAAATGTAGTGTAAAGCAATTTAAAAAAGGATACAGTTTCAACAAGATAATGTTTAATCACCTTTTCGATAACAGCAAAAATTTAACAATACAAATCTGAAATTATTAAAAATGCGAGTTTTAAAACAACGCCTCTAAGACTGTGGCAATGCAGCCACGACTAACAACCAAAGTGAACGAGCAAAAGAAAAATAATCTATAAACAAACAAACATTCTGAAATTGTTTTAAAGGAAAATGAGTAGTTTAACGGAATTAGATCATATGTCTACATTTAGAAAAGCGAATTAAATTTATAATGTTTTAAAATTTTAATTATTTGAATTCAATGCTAACGCTCCCGCTGTCGTAAAGGAAAAAGGGGTCACCTGAACTAAAAGTTCAAAGGAGGTGATCATGGTTGGGTGGGCAAAAGCGGACTCCTTCAACACCTAAGTTCGCCTGCATACCATTCTAGGCTGCTATACTTTATCCTTTCTTTCTGTTTTGATCATGTTTATCTGTCTTCTCTTCCGGTTTTGTAATTTCTAGTTCCTTTTGTCGCAGCACGTTTTTTCTTGATTTTTGTTATTAGTTGGTAGTCCTATGATGTATGAACAAGACCTCCACCTCCAAAGCCGACGAGCTAGAGCCGGAAATTAATAACGTGCAAAGCTTCACACAACATAACTAAAGAACCGATCCCCATTTTGGTTGCACGCTACATTAATAATAAATAATAATAATAAAAATAAGTGGCGCCCAACGTCGTGGCTGCATTGAATTAAAATCAATTCAATGTGACTCACAGACAGATATGATCAATCTATTTTTCCATAACTTTCATCTTTTCACAATTGATCAATAACATGTTTCTTAACCTCCTGGAAATAGTTAGAGTGGAAAATTTTTCTCTTCCTACCACGGTTTAGGAACTTGTTTAATTGATTACTTAGGGACAATGAAGTGAGCAAACAATCTATTGAGAAAACAGGATGATTTTAGCTTAGGCTAATCACCTGCCCATAGATCAAATACAAACAACATTGAATTTTCTATCTAAGAACAGTATTTTGATAATAGATTCTTTGGAGTTTAGCAGCAAAGTTTCAGAACTAAGCACTAACCAAGAGGAAGTGTCAAAATGCTGGAATTATTTCAGCTAATGGAATTTGTGACTTATCACGAACTACAGGAATATCAGAGTATTCAATAAATAAGAAAACCTGATCCTTAAAGAGTGATACGAAACAAATAACATTACATGAACTTAATAAATTTAAAGGACAAAATTTTAAAGTTCAACACCTTTTATTTCATTAACTAGAATGGTAAAGCAAATAAATTTCGCAATCCCTTGACAGCGGGAAGTTATGCAGAGAGTTGAATTACCTTATGAGAATTTTTATATTTTTTATATCCTTATATTGTTATATTTTTTCGATTTAATGTTGGTTAGAGTTTTAGTTATATAGTATATGAATTTTATCTTACTTGGACTATTTATTTTAGAATTTATTGTTGTCTCGATCAGAAAAAATGGGCTTTGATCGTTCGCCCGAAGCTTGTAGTGGCCGTTGTCTAGCTTGCACTCATAAACTCTCTCTTAAACTCCAATTATCCCAAAGCGCTCAAATAATTCGGCACACTCAAATGACAATTCCCAATTCGCCGTCGTCTCATTTCGATGCTCTCGCATAATGCAGATAGAAAAGGTGAACATAAAGAGATAAGATGAGCAACGGTTACCTTTGGCAACAACCGTTCTAATACCACGGGCATTTTAAGGGCAAATGTTCTCTCTCGTTGTCTATAAGAGGGGGCGAATTCAACGTGCATTCACATTTTAATCAGAGTGCAGCGCAGACTGATACCAAAACGTCCAGATATAAACTTTTAAAATCGAAACATTTGCGGAAAGAATATATATATATATAAATACGTTAAAAATCGGAGTTAATAAAGGCTGTAACATTTATATTAAAGGAAAGCCAAAGTTATTGAACGTCCGTGAATAGCAGCGCTAATTGCTGTGTAATTTTGCCAGCAGACGCGACTGCGCAGTTTGGAAGTCATTGTGAAAACATACAAAAGGTGATATTCAGTGAATATTTAAACAAATAGTCAATGCTAATTAAATATTTTTACTCATAGCTGCGATATTTGATTTAAGCACGGCCGGCCTTGAAAAGCGTTTCCACGCTGTCAACTATAAGCCAGGCCGGTCGTGACTATAAGGAGCCCCCAGTGGCTGCAAGACTATACACTGGGCGGCAAAACACTGACATTACTCAGCCACTGCGATAAAATAAGGCCGTGAATCGCGGCGAGCTAATATATCATTTAACGACGGATGCGACTCCCTAATCCAACGTGATTCCGACATCATTTAGATGATCATCACGCCACAATAGTTTCAGAGCTATACGTATTGGGATAGAATAGTTGCAGACCGGAGACATATAGTGGTAACAGCCGCAGTAGCTAATAGCGGCACGGGTATGTCCAGCCTGACATAGGCCACCAACCTCAGTAGTTAAAGAGAAACATGCCAACAAAAGTATCACGCTAGTATAAATACATTTTTATATTAAATCTTTTCACTTAAACTCTATCTAATAACGTCTTTCGTACACTTATATTCCTAAGGCAATTTAAAACTTGTACAACTCATAGTAGTATCTGAAAACAAGCACACACATATGGACACACACACATAACTACATAAACCTTCTTCGAAAACAGCACAGCAGCGACATTGAAGGGCCCATCGATCAAGCGGATATCATCTGTGAGTAACAAAATGTATGTGAATGTTTGATATTGTCAACGATATGCCATCTGCATAGCCAATGTAGTTATGTTTCGTAGTGGTAGTATAAATATATATATCTAAATGAAAGAATTGTGAAATGCCCTTGTTGTAAAAAGAAGTGAAGCTACTGCGCGTTCATTTGAATATTCTCTTACTCCTTTTTCATTACGAGTTGTTATTGCCATTGAATTTGAATATGAATCTTCTAAATATCTTTACGTTAAAATACCATAAACCTAATGAATAAAAAAATTAATTATAATGTTTACCTAATCATGCAAGTCTAATAATTTAATTAGGTTCATCGCCTACAAATGAACGCCCATAATAGTGAGATTTAATACGTGGTATTGAACAAGGGATAGCCGAGAAGTCCGCGAGCTATCACGGTAGGGAGGGTACAGAGCGGGATACGATCAACATCCTAACTTAATCATTATTTTTCCCGTAGTGCGTATATGTTTAGGCAAGAAAAGAACCCACACCCCATCCGACGAGCTTAGACCAGAGAGAAGCCAGAAGTGCACGAACATTCTTAGCCTAAGATATAGTCAATACTAGTGGTATATACACAACAGCAATTCCACACGCTACAAGCTGCAGATACAGCAGTCATATGTGCGATATCCAAGGAAAGGGTAGATTCGATAGAAATTTATAGAACCAATTGCGGCCATGAATTTCATCGAGAATGTTTAACAACTCACATGCCATCCATCAAAGAGTACGTCAGCTAAGAAAACCGTGACTCACAACACACGATGGCAAAGCAGAATGGCGAATGAGAGAGGAGCAGTAGAAACGGAAATAACTAATCACGGGATAGAAGAAAGACCAAGCACATCTAGAGCCGCTTTCCAAGATATGGAAACTCAACTACTTAATTCTCTGTCAGAGAAAATGTCCGAGTTAATCCAAAATACTGTGGTAGAAGCAATTTAAAAAAGCATACAGTTTCAAGAAGATAATGTTTAATCTCCTTTTCGATAACAGCAAAAATTTAACAATACAAATCTGAAATTATAAAAAATGTGAATTTTAAAATAACGCCTCTAAGACTGTGGCAATGCAGCCACGACTAACAACCAAAGTGAACGAGCAAAAGAAAAATAATCTATAAACAAACAAACATTCTGAAATTGTTTTAAATGAAAATGAGTAGTTTAACGGAACTAGTTCATATGTCTACATTTAGAAAAGCGAATTAAATTTATGTTTTAAAATTTTAATTATTTGAACTCAATGCTAATGCTCCCGCTGTCGTAAGGAAAAAGGGGTCACCTGAACTACAAGTTCAAAGGAGGTGATCATGGTTGGGTGGACAAAAGCGGACTCCTTCAACACCTAAGTTCGCCTGCATACCATTCTAGGCTGTTATCCTTTATAATTTCTTTCTGTTTTGATCATGTTTATCTGTCTTCTCTTCCGGTTTTGTAATTTCTAGTTCCTTTTGTCGCAGCACGTTTTTTCTTGATTTTTGTTATTATTGTTAGTAGTCCTATGATGTGTGAACAAGACCTCCACCCCCAAAGCCGACGAGCTAGAGCCGGAAATTAATAACGTGCAAAGCTTCACACAACATAACTAAACAACCGATCCCCATTTTGGTTGCACGCTACATTAATAATAAATAATAATAATAAAAATAAGTGGCGACCAACGTCGTGGCTGCATTGAATTAAAATCAATTCAATGTGACTTACAGACAGATATGATCAATCTATTTTTCTATAACTTTCATCTTTTCACAATTGATCAATAACAAGTTTCTTAACCTCCTGGAAATAGTTAGAGTGGAAAATTTTTCTCTTCCTACCACGGTTTAGGAACTTGTTTAATTGATTACTTAGGGACAATGAAGTGAGCAAACAATCTATTGAGAAAACAGGATGATTTTAGCTTAGGCTAATCACCTGGCCATAGATCAAATACAAACAACATTGGAATTTCTATCTAAGAACAGTATTTTGATAATAGATTCTTTGGAGTTTAGGAGCAAAGTTTCAGAAATGCTGAAATTATTTCAGCTAATGGAATTTGTGACTTATCACGAACTACAGGAACATCAGTGTATTCAATAAATAAGAAAACCTGATCCTTAAAGAGTGATACACAACAAATAACATTACATGAACTTAATAAATTTAAAGGACAAAATTTTAAAGTTCAACACCTTTTATTTCATTAACTAGAATGGTAAAGCAAACAAATTTCGCAATCCCTTGACAGCGGGAAGTTATGTAGAGAATTCAATTACCTTATGAGAATTTATATATTTTTTATATCCTTATATTATTATATATTTTTTCGATTTAATGTTGGTTAGAGTTTTAGTTATATAGTATATGTATTTTATCTTACTTGGAGTATTTATTTTAGAATTTATTGTTGTCTCGATCAGAAAAAATGGGCTTTGATCGTTCGCCCGAAGCTTGTAGTGGCCGTTGTCTAGCTTGCACTCATAAACTCCCTCTTAAACTCCAATTATCACAAAGCGCTCAAATAATTCGCCACACTCAAATGACAATTCCCAATTCGCCGTCGTCTCATTTCAATGCTCTCGCATAATGCAGATAGAAAAGGTGAACATAAAGAGATAAGATGAGCAACGGTTACCTTTGGCAACAACCGTTCTAATACCTCGGGCATTTTAAGGGCAAATGGTCTCTCTCGTTGTCTATAGGAGGGGGCGAATTCAACGTGCATTCACATTTTAATCAGAGTGCAGCGCAGACTGATACCAAAACGTCCAGATATAATCTTTTAAAATCGAAACATTTGCGGAAAGAATATATATATATAAATACGTTAAAAATCGGAGTTAATAAAGGCTGTAACATTTATATTAAAAGAAAGCCAAAGTTATTGAACGTCCGTGAATAGCAGCGCTAAATGCTGTGTAATTTTGCCAGCAGACGCGACTGCGCAGTTTGGAAGTCATTGTGAAAACATACAAAAGGTGATATTCAGTGAATATTTAAACAAATAGTCAATGCTAATTAAATATCTTTACTCATAGCTGCGATATTTGATTTAAGCACGGCCGGCCTTGAAAAGCGTTTCCACGCTGTCAACTATAAGCCAGGCCGGTCGTGACTATAAGGAGCCCCCAGTGGCTGCAAGACTATACACTGAGCGGCAAAACACTGACATTACTCAGCCACTGCGATAAAATAAGGCCGTGAATCGCGGCGAGCTAATATATCATTTAACGACGGATGCGACTCCCTAATCCAACGTGATTCCGACATCATTTAGATGATCATCACGCCACAATAGTTTCAGAGCTATACGTATTGGGATAGAATAGTTGCAGACCGGAGACATATAGTGGTAACAGCCGCAGTAGCTAATAGCGGCACGGGTATGTCCAGCCTGACATAGGCCACCAACCTCAGTAGTTAAAGAGAAACATGCCAACAAAAGTATCACGCTAGTATAAATACATTTTTATATTAAATCTTTTCACTTAAACTCTATCTAATAACGTCTTTCGTACACTTATATTCCTAAGGCAATTTAAAACTTGTACAACTCATAGTAGTATCTGAAAACAAGCACACACATATGGACACACACACATAACTACATTTCCCGTGGGGTGGCGGGTCGAGAATACTACCTCAGCCAGCTCGGCTTGTCGTAAAAGGCGACTAAAGAGCGGAAGGACGTGCGCCCCATTGGCCAACACCTAAGGAAGGGAGTGCGAATGGCTTCACATCCTGCTCACTGAAGTCATACCTTGACTGGCAGTCCCGGTGAGCATGTAAAGGACTGAGGAGCATACGGAGGTTTTTGTTTTAGTACGTAGGCATAACTCTATTTGGAGAGTTATGAATCGTGCATGCCACCTACGGACGGTAGGTGGTATCTTTAGAAGATTTTAATTTTCCTACCGTAATGCGCTACAAAAAAAAAAAAAAAAAAAACACATAACTACATAAACCTTCTTCGAAAACAGCACAGCAGCGACATTGAAGGGCCCATCGATCAAGCGGATATCATCTGTGAGTAACAAAATGTATGTGAATGTTTGATATTGTCAACGATATGCCATCTGCATAGCCAATGTAGTTATGTTTCGTAGTGGTAGTATAAATATATATATCTAAATGAAAGAATTGTGAAATGCCCTTGTTGTAAAAAGAAGTGAAGCTACTGCGCGTTCATTTGAATATTCTCTTACTCCTTTTTCATTACGAGTTGTTATTGCCATTGAATTTGAATATGAATCTTCTAAATATCTTTACGTTAAAATACCATAAACCTAATGAATAAAAAAATTAATTATAATGTTTACCTAATCATGCAAGTCTAATAATTTAATTAGGTTCATCGCCTACAAATGAACGCCCATAATAGTGAGATTTAATACGTGGTATTGAACAAGGGATAGCCGAGAAGTCCGCGAGCTATCACGGTAGGGAGGGTACAGAGCGGGATACGATCAACATCCTAACTTAATCATTATTTTTCCCGTAGTGCGTATATGTTTAGGCAAGAAAAGAACCCACACCCCATCCGACGAGCTTAGACCAGAGAGAAGCCAGAAGTGCACGAACATTCTTAGCCTAAGATATAGTCAATACTAGTGGTATATACACAACAGCAATTCCACACGCTACAAGCTGCAGATACAGCAGTCATATGTGCGATATCCAAGGAAAGGGTAGATTCGATAGAAATTTATAGAACCAATTGCGGCCATGAATTTCATCGAGAATGTTTAACAACTCACATGCCATCCATCAAAGAGTACGTCAGCTAAGAAAACCGTGACTCACAACACACGATGGCAATGCAGAATGGCGAATGAGAGAGGAGCAGTAGAAACGGAAATAACTAATCACGGGATAGAAGAAAGACCAAGCACATCTAGAGCCGCTTTCCAAGATATGGAAACTCAACTACTTAATTCTCTGTCAGAGAAAATGTCCGAGTTAATCCAAAATACTGTGGTAGAAGCAATTTAAAAAAGCATACAGTTTCAAGAAGATAATGTTTAATCACCTTTTCGATAACAGCAAAAATTTAACAATACAAATCTGAAATTATAAAAAATGTGAATTTTAAAATAACGCCTCTAAGACTGTGGCAATGCAGCCACGACTAACAACCAAAGTGAACGAGCAAAAGAAAAATAATCTATAAACAAACAAACATTCTGAAATTGTTTTAAATGAAAATGAGTAGTTTAACGGAACTAGTTCATATGTCTACATTTAGAAAAGCGAATTAAATTTATAATGTTTTAAAATTTTAATTATTTGAACTCAATGCTAATGCTCCCGCTGTCGTAAGGAAAAAGGGGTCACCTGAACTACAAGTTCAAAGGAGGTGATCATGGTTGGGTGGACAAAAGCGGACTCCTTCAACACCTAAGTTCGCCTGCATACCATTCTAGGCTGTTATCCTTTATAATTTCTTTCTGTTTTGATCATGTTTATCTGTCTTCTCTTCCGGTTTTGTAATTTCTAGTTCCTTTTGTCGCAGCACGTTTTTTCTTGATTTTTGTTATTATTGTTAGTAGTCCTATGATGTGTGAACAAGACCTCCACCCCCAAAGCCGACGAGCTAGAGCCGGAAATTAATAACGTTCAAAGCTTCACACATCATAACTATACAACCGATCCCCATTTTGGTTGCACGCTACATTAATAATAAATAATAATAATAAAAATAAGTGGCGCCCAACGTCGTGGCTGCATTAAATTAAAATCAATTCAATGTGACTTACAGACAGATATGATCAATCTATTTTTCTATAACTTTCATCTTTTCACAATTGATCAATAACAAGTTTCTTAACCTCCTGGAAATAGTTAGAGTGGAAAATTTTTCTCTTCCTACCACGGTTTAGGAACTTGTTTAATTGATTACTTAGGGACAATGAAGTGAGCAAACAATCTATTGAGAAAACAGGATGATTTTAGCTTAGGCTAATCACCTGGCCATAGATCAAATACAAACAACATTGGAATTTCTATCTAAGAACAGTATTTTGATAATAGATTCTTTGGAGTTTAGGAGCAAAGTTTCAGAAATGCTGGAATTATTTCAGCTAATGGAATTTGTGACTTATCACGAACTACAGGAACATCAGTGTATTCAATAAATAAGAAAACCTGATCCTTAAAGAGTGATACACAACAAATAACATTACATGAACTTAATAAATTTAAAGGACAAAATTTTAAAGTTCAACACCTTTTATTTCATTAACTAGAATGGTAAAGCAAACAAATTTCGCAATCCCTTGACAGCGGGAAGTTATGTAGAGAGTTCAATTACCTTATGAGAATTTGTATATTTTTTATATCCTTATATTATTATTTATTTTTTCGATTTAATGTTGGTTAGAGTTTTAGTTATATAGTATATGTATTTTATCTTACTTGGAGTATTTATTTTAGAATTTATTGTTGTCTCGATCAGAAAAAATGGGCTTTGATCGTTCGCCCGAAGCTTGTAGTGGCCGTTGTCTAGCTTGCACTCATAAACTCCCTCTTAAACTCCAATTATCACAAAGCGCTCAAATAATTCGCCACACTCAAATGACAATTCCCAATTCGCCGTCGTCTCATTTCAATGCTCTCGCATAATGCAGATAGAAAAGGTGAACATAAAGAGATAAGATGAGCAACGGTTACCTTTGGCAACAACCGTTCTAATACCTCGGGCATTTTAAGGGCAAATGGTCTCTCTCGTTGTCTATAGGAGGGGGCGAATTCAACGTGCATTCACATTTTAATCAGAGTGCAGCTGATACCAAAACGTCCAGATATAATCTTTTAAAATCGAAACATTTGCGGAAAGAATATATATATATAAATACGTTAAAAATCGGAGTTAATAAAGGCTGTAACATTTATGTTAAAAGAAAGCCAAAGTTATTGAACGTCCGTGAATAGCAGCGCTAAATGCTGTGTAATTTTGCCAGCAGACGCGACTGCGCAGTTTGGAAGTCATTGTGAAAACATACAAAAGGTGATATTCAGTGAATATTTAAACAAATAGTCAATGCTAATTAAATATCTTTACTCATAGCTGCGATATTTGATTTAAGCACGGCCGGCCTTGAAAAGCGTTTCCACGCTGTCAACTATAAGCCAGGCCGGTCGTGACTATAAGGAGCCCCCAGTGGCTGCAAGACTATACACTGAGCGGCAAAACACTGACATTACTCAGCCACTGCGATAAAATAAGGCCGTGAATCGCGGCGAGCTAATATATCATTTAACGACGGATGCGACTCCCTAATCCAACGTGATTCCGACATCATTTAGATGATCATCACGCCACAATAGTTTCAGAGCTATACGTATTGGGATAGAATAGTTGCAGACCGGAGACATATAGTGGTAACAGCCGCAGTAGCTAATAGCGGCACGGGTATGTCCAGCCTGACATAGGCCACCAACCAACCTCAGCAGTTAAAGAGAAGCGCCAAGGCGTTCTTCTTCTCCCGGCAGCCCAAAGGCGGCATGCCAACAAAAGTATCACGCTAGTATAAATACATTTTTATATTAAATCTTTTCACTTAAACTCTATCTAATAACGTCTTTCGTACACTTATATTCCTAAGGCAATTTAAAACTTGTACAACTCATAGTAGTATCTGAAAACAAGCACACACATATGGACACACACACATAACTACATAAACCTTCTTCGAAAACAGCACAGCAGCGACATCGAAGGGCCCATCGATCAAGCGGATATCATCTGTGAGTAACAAAATGTATGTGAATGTTTGAATATTGTCAACGATATGCCATCTGCATAGCCAATGTAGTTATGTTTCGTAGTGGTCCATATATATATATATATATCTAAATGAAAGAATTGTGAAATGCCCTTGTTGTAAAAAAGAAGTGAAGCTACTGCGCGTTCATTTGAATATTCTCTTACTCCTTTTTCATTACGAATTGTTATTGCCATTGAATTTGAATATTAATCTTTTAAATATCTTTACGTTAAAATACCATAAACCTAATGAATAAAAAAATTAATTATAATGTTCACCTAATCATGCAAGTCTAATAATTTAATGAGGTTCATCGCCTACAAATGAACGCCCATAATAGTGAGATTTAATACGTGGTATTGAACAAGGGATAGCCGAGAAGTCCGCGAGCTATCACGGTAGGGAGGGTACAGAGCGGGATACGATCAACATCCTAGTATCCTAGCACAATATGACCAGCATATAGCATCCATAAACAGCGTGGTTTATTTGAATACAATTTACTTGTCGATTTTCATTTCCGTAGTGAACTTAATCATTATTTTTCCCGTAGTGCGTATATGTTTAGGCAAGAAAAGAACCCACACCCCATCCAACGAGCTTAGACCAGAGAGAAGCCAGAAGTGCACGAACATTCTTAGCCTAACATATACTAGTGGTATATACACAATACTAGTGGTATATACACAACAGCAATTCCACACGCTACAAGCTGCAGATACAGCAGTCATATGTGCGATATGCAAGGAAAGGGTAGATTCGATAGAAATTTATAGAACCAATTGCGGCCATGAATTTCATCGAGAATGTTTAACAACTCACATGCCATCCATCAAAGAGTCAGCTAAGAAAACCGTAACTCACAACACACGATTGCAAAGCAGAATGGCGAATGAGAGAGGAGCAGTAGAAACGGAAATAACTAGTCACGGGTTAAAAGAAAGACCAAGCACATCTAGAGCCGCTTTCCAAGATATGGAAACTCAACTACTTAATTCTCTGTCAGAGAAAATATCCGAGTTAATCCAAAATACTGTGGTAGAGTGTGTGCCGTGCCTCAAGTACAAGCGATTTCTAGTACGTGGGATTCTCCTCAGGAAAGAGCCGATGAACCAGATGAAACGCGTTACAATCAAGGTACATCAAGAAGAACTTCACAGTATTCAGTGAGAAGTACTGCCTCAGATCTATCTGAAAGGCCAGATAAAGTTGTACATATACTTAACGCCTGGAAAGTCAAGTTTTCGGGAGTTGGGGTGTCAGTTGACAACTTCATTTATAGAGTTGAGGCCCTTACGCACCAAACATTAGGTGGAAACTTCGAAGTGCTTTGCTCTAATATAAGTGTTTTATTTGAAGGAAAGGCAACTGAGTTTTATTGGCGACATCACAAAGTGGTAAAGCATGTACGATGGGATAGACTTTGTGATGCACTACGACTACAGTTTAGGCAAGAACGGGACGATAGTGACATAGTGACGAAGGCATTACGAGCCTATTAGACCAGCTAGAACAGCCATGGTCAAACAGAAAACTCGTCAAGATACTCAAAAAGAATTTACGACCAGAAATCCGCCACGAAATTTTAAATCTGGAAATAGGGACTGTCACTGAGCTTCGAGAAATTTGTCGACGGAGAGAAGCGTTCATGGAAGACGTCAAACAGATGCAAGGCTTCGCAAAAAGTAATCCTTTCAAAAGAAATGTAGCAGAGCTGTTAGCCGAAACTGATGAGCAGTCTGAATCCGAAGAGGCAATAGCAGATGTAGAGATAGAAGCTTTAGCGTTAGTATGTTGGAACTGTAAAAAAGCAGGGCACAGATATCAAGACTGTCTGTTAGATAGGAAAGTTTTTTGTTATGGCTGTGGCGCGGTCAATACTTATAAGCCCACTTGTAATTGCTGTTCAAAAAACGTACAAGTCAGCACGTCGAAGTTTATACACAAACCGAAGACATCGGCTGTGCTGAGAAATCAAGCGACGAACACAGACCAATAGATAATAATGAATTATCAAAATTAATACCGGATATGTCAACACATTCAACAGATTTTCAAAATAATGTAATAATTCCCTTATCGAGTAGATTTAAATCTCGTAGTTCCAAAAGAATAAAGGCGTTTTAGGAAAAAGTAAAGATCTGTAAGTTGGGAATAAAACAGTTATATGCAGTCTCAAAAAGTTCAAAAGATCCTCGCCCATTTATACGAGTACCAGTTACCTTGTTGAACCGTACAGTATACGGTTTGTTGGATTCAGGGGCAGCCATAAGTTGTCTAGGTGGCACGCTGTACAAATATTAGACGAAGGCATAACGTTCAAACAGATAAAATGTCATGTCAGTACTGCAGATGGAGCTACACAAACAATCGTGGGGTCTATGAAGGTAAAGGTAGAATACGGAGGTCAAAAAAATCAATGGAAATATTTATTGTCCCATTACTGCAACAAGATTTATACCTTGGTATAGATTTTTGGAAGTTATACGATCTATTACCTTCCAACTTGCAGGTCGAAGAAGCTTGTAGTGGCCGTTGTCTAGCTTGCACTCATAAACTCTCTCTTAAACTCCAATTATCACAAAGCGCTCAAATAATTCGCCACACTCAAATGACAATTCCCAATTCGCCGTCGTCTCATTTCAATGCTCTCGCATAATGCAGATAGAAAAGGTGAACATAAAGAGATAAGATGAGCAACGGTTACCTTTGGCAACAACCGTTCTAATACCTCGGGCATTTTAAGGGCAAATGGTCTCTCTCGTTGTCTATAGGAGGGGGCGAATTCAACGTGCATTCACATTTTAATCAGAGTGCAGCGCAGACTGATACCAAAACGTCCAGATATAATCTTTTAAAATCGAAACATTTGCGGAAAGAATATATATATATAAATACGTTAAAAATCGGAGTTAATAAAGGCTGTAACATTTATATTAAAAGAAAGCCAAAGTTATTGAACGTCCGTGAATAGCAGCGCTAAATGCTGTGTAATTTTGCCAGCAGACGCGACTGCGCAGTTTGGAAGCCATTGTGAAAACATACAAAAGGTGATATTCAGTGAATATTTAAACAAATAGTCAATGCTAATTAAATATCTTTACTCATAGCTGCGATATTTGATTTAAGCACGGCCGGCCTTGAAAAGCGTTTCCACGCTGTCAACTATAAGCCAGGCCGGTCGTGACTATAAGGAGCCCCCAGTGGCTGCAAGACTATACACTGAGCGGCAAAACACTGACATTACTCAGCCACTGCGATAAAATAAGGCCGTGAATCGCGGCGAGCTAATATATCATTTAACGACGGATGCGACTCCCTAATCCAACGTGATTCCGACATCATTTAGATGATCATCACGCCACAATAGTTTCAGAGCTATACGTATTGGGATAGAATAGTTGCAGACCGGAGACATATAGTGGTAACAGCCGCAGTAGCTAATAGCGGCACGGGTATGTCCAGCCTGACATAGGCCACCAACCAACCTCAGCAGTTAAAGAGAAGCGCCAAGGCGTTCTTCTTCTCCCGGCAGCCCAAAGGCGGCATGCCAACAAAAGTATCACGCTAGTATAAATACATTTTTATATTAAATCTTTTCACTTAAACTCTATCTAATAACGTCTTTCGTACACTTATATTCCTAAGGCAATTTAAAACTTGTACAACTCATAGTAGTATCTGAAAACAAGCACACACATATGGACACACACACATAACTACATAAACCTTCTTCGAAAACAGCACAGCAGCGACATCGAAGGGCCCATCGATCAAGCGGATATCATCTGTGAGTAACAAAATGTATGTGAATGTTTGAATATTGTCAACGATATGCCATCTGCATAGCCAATGTAGTTATGTTTCGTAGTGGTCCATATATATATATATATATCTAAATGAAAGAATTGTGAAATGCCCTTGTTGTAAAAAGAAGTGAAGCTACTGCGCGTTCATTTGAATATTCTCTTACTCCTTTTTCATTACGAATTGTTATTGCCATTGAATTTGAATATTAATCTTTTAAATATCTTTACGTTAAAATACCATAAACCTAATGAATAAAAAAATTAATTATAATGTTCACCTAATCATGCAAGTCTAATAATTTAATGAGGTTCATCGCCTACAAATGAACGCCCATAATAGTGAGATTTAATACGTGGTATTGAACAAGGGATAGCCGAGAAGTCCGCGAGCTATCACGGTAGGGAGGGTACAGAGCGGGATACGATCAACATCCTAGTATCCTAGCACAATATGACCAGCATATAGCATCCATAAACAGCGTGGTTTATTTGAATACAATTTACTTGTCGATTTTCATTTCCGTAGTGAACTTAATCATTATTTTTCCCGTAGTGCGTATATGTTTAGGCAAGAAAAGAACCCACACCCCATCCAACGAGCTTAGACCAGAGAGAAGCCAGAAGTGCACGAACATTCTTAGCCTAACATATAGTCAATACTAGTGGTATATACACAACAGCAATTCCACACGCTACAAGCTGCAGATACAGCAGTCATATGTGCGATGTGCAAGGAAAGGGTAGATTCGATAGAAATTTATAGAACCAATTGCGGCCATGAATTTCATCGAGAATGTTTAACAACTCACATGCCATCCATCAAAGAGTACGTCAGCTAAGAAAACCGTGACTCACAACACACGATGGCAAAGCAGAATGGCGAATGAGAGAGGAGCAGTAGAAACGGAAATAACTAGTCACGGGTTAAAAGAAAGACCAAGCACATCTAGAGCCGCTTTCCAAGATATGGAAACTTAACTACTTAATTCTCTGTCAGAGAAAATATCCGAGTTAATCCAAAATACTGTGGTAGAGTGTGTGCCGTGCCTCAAGTACAAGCGATTTCTAGTACGGGGGATTCTCCTCAGGAAAGAGCCGATGAACCAGATGAAACGCGTTACAATCAAGGTACATCAAGAAGAACTTCACAGTATTCAGTGAGAAGTACTGCCTCAGATCTATCTCAAAGGCCAGATAAAGTTGTACATATACTTAACGCCTGGAAAGTCAAGTTTTCGGGAGTTGGGGTGTCAGTTGACAACTTCATTTATAGAGTTGAGGCCCTTACGCACCAAACATTAGGTGGAAACTTCGAAGTGCTTTGCTCTAATATAAGTGTTTTATTTGAAGGAAAGGCAACTGAGTTTTATTGGCGACATCACAAAGTGGTAAAGCATGTACGATGGGATAGACTTTGTGATGCACTACGACTACAGTTTAGGCAAGAACGGGACGATAGTGACATAGTGACGAAGGCATTACGAGCCTATTAGACCAGCTAGAACAGCCATGGTCAAACAGAAAACTCGTCAAGATACTCAAAAAGAATTTACGACCAGAAATCCGCCACGAAATTTTAAATCTGGAAATAGGGACTGTCACTGAGCTTCGAGAAATTTGTCGACGGAGAGAAGCGTTCATGGAAGACGTCAAACAGATGCAAGGCTTCGCAAAAAGTAATCCTTTCAAAAGAAATGTAGCAGAGCTGTTAGCCGAAACTGATGAGCAGTCTGAATCCGAAGAGGCAATAGCAGATGTAGAGATAGAAGCTTTAGCGTTAGTATGTTGGAACTGTAAAAAAGCAGGGCACAGATATCAAGACTGTCTGTTAGATAGGAAAGTTTTTTGTTATGGCTGTGGCGCGGTCAATACTTATAAGCCCACTTGTAATTGCTGTTCAAAAAACGTACAAGTCAGCACGTCGAAGTTTATACACAAACCGAAGACATCGGCTGTGCTGAGAAATCAAGCGACGAACACAGACCAATAGATAATAATGAATTATCAAAATTAATACCGGATATGTCAACACATTCAACAGATTTTCAAAATAATGTAATAATTCCCTTATCGAGTAGATTTAAATCTCGTAGTTCCAAAAGAATAAAGGCGTTTTAGGAAAAAGTAAAGATCTGTAAGTTGGGAATAAAACAGTTATATGCAGTCTCAAAAAGTTCAAAAGATCCTCGCCCATTTATACCAGTTACCTTGTTGAACCGTACAGTATACGGTTTGTTGGATTCAGGGGCAGCCATAAGTTGTCTAGGTGGCACGCTGTACAAATATTAGACGAAGGCATAACGTTCAAACAGATAAAATGTCATGTCAGTACTGCAGATGGAGCTACACAAACAATCGTGGGGTCTATGAAGGTAAAGGTAGAATACGGAGGTCAAAAAAATCAATGGAAATATTTATTGTCCCATTACTGCAACAAGATTTATACCTTGGTATAGATTTTTGGAAGTTATACGATCTATTACCTTCCAACTTGCAGGTCGAAGAAGCTTGTAGTGGCCGTTGTCTAGCTTGCACTCATAAACTCTCTCTTAAACTCCAATTATCACAAAGCGCTCAAATAATTCGCCACACTCAAATGACAATTCCCAATTCGCCGTCGTCTCATTTCAATGCTCTCGCATAATGCAGATAGAAAAGGTGAACATAAAGAGATAAGATGAGCAACGGTTACCTTTGGCAACAACCGTTCTAATACCTCGGGCATTTTAAGGGCAAATGGTCTCTCTCGTTGTCTATAGGAGGGGGCGAATTCAACGTGCATTCACATTTTAATCAGAGTGCAGCGCAGACTGATACCAAAACGTCCAGATATAATCTTTTAAAATCGAAACATTTGCGGAAAGAATATATATATATAAATACGTTAAAAATCGGAGTTAATAAAGGCTGTAACATTTATATTAAAAGAAAGCCAAAGTTATTGAACGTCCGTGAATAGCAGCGCTAAATGCTGTGTAATTTTGCCAGCAGACGCGACTGCGCAGTTTGGAAGCCATTGTGAAAACATACAAAAGGTGATATTCAGTGAATATTTAAACAAATAGTCAATGCTAATTAAATATCTTTACTCATAGCTGCGATATTTGATTTAAGCACGGCCGGCCTTGAAAAGCGTTTCCACGCTGTCAACTATAAGCCAGGCCGGTCGTGACTATAAGGAGCCCCCAGTGGCTGCAAGACTATACACTGAGCGGCAAAACACTGACATTACTCAGCCACTGCGATAAAATAAGGCCGTGAATCGCGGCGAGCTAATATATCATTTAACGACGGATGCGACTCCCTAATCCAACGTGATTCCGACATCATTTAGATGATCATCACGCCACAATAGTTTCAGAGCTATACGTATTGGGATAGAATAGTTGCAGACCGGAGACATATAGTGGTAACAGCCGCAGTAGCTAATAGCGGCACGGGTATGTCCAGCCTGACATAGGCCACCAACCAACCTCAGCAGTTAAAGAGAAGCGCCAAGGCGTTCTTCTTCTCCCGGCAGCCCAAAGGCGGCATGCCAACAAAAGTATCACGCTAGTATAAATACATTTTTATATTAAATCTTTTCACTTAAACTCTATCTAATAACGTCTTTCGTACACTTATATTCCTAAGGCAATTTAAAACTTGTACAACTCATAGTAGTATCTGAAAACAAGCACACACATATGGACACACACACATAACTACATAAACCTTCTTCGAAAACAGCACAGCAGCGACATCGAAGGGCCCATCGATCAAGCGGATATCATCTGTGAGTAACAAAATGTATGTGAATGTTTGAATATTGTCAACGATATGCCATCTGCATAGCCAATGTAGTTATGTTTCGTAGTGGTCCATATATATATATATATCTAAATGAAAGAATTGTGAAATGCCCTTGTTGTAAAAAGAAGTGAAGCTACTGCGCGTTCATTTGAATATTCTCTTACTCCTTTTTCATTACGAATTGTTATTGCCATTGAATTTGAATATTAATCTTTTAAATATCTTTACGTTAAAATACCATAAACCTAATGAATAAAAAAATTAATTATAATGTTCACCTAATCATGCAAGTCTAATAATTTAATGAGGTTCATCGCCTACAAATGAACGCCCATAATAGTGAGATTTAATACGTGGTATTGAACAAGGGATAGCCGAGAAGTCCGCGAGCTATCACGGTAGGGAGGGTACAGAGCGGGATACGATCAACATCCTAGTATCCTAGCACAATATGACCAGCATATAGCATCCATAAACAGCGTGGTTTATTTGAATACAATTTACTTGTCGATTTTCATTTCCGTAGTGAACTTAATCATTATTTTTCCCGTAGTGCGTATATGTTTAGGCAAGAAAAGAACCCACACCCCATCCAACGAGCTTAGACCAGAGAGAAGCCAGAAGTGCACGAACATTCTTAGCCTAACATATAGTCAATACTAGTGGTATATACACAACAGCAATTCCACACGCTACAAGCTGCAGATACAGCAGTCATATGTGCGATATGCAAGGAAAGGGTAGATTCGATAGAAATTTATAGAACCAATTGCGGCCATGAATTTCATCGAGAATGTTTAACAACTCACATGCCATCCATCAAAGAGTACGTCAGCTAAGAAAACCGTGACTCACAACACACGATGGCAAAGCAGAATGGCGAATGAGAGAGGAGCAGTAGAAACGGAAATAACTAGTCACGGGTTAAAAAGAAAGACCAAGCACATCTAGAGCCGCTTTCCAAGATATGGAAACTCAACTACTTAATTCTCTGTCAGAGAAAATATCCGAGTTAATCCAAAATACTGTGGTAGAGTGTGTGCCGTGCCTCAAGTACAAGCGATTTCTAGTACGGGGGGATTCTCCTCAGGAAAGAGCCGATGAACCAGATGAAACGCGTTACAATCAAGGTACATCAAGAAGAACTTCACAGTATTCAGTGAGAAGTACTGCCTCAGATCTATCTCAAAGGCCAGATAAAGTTGTACATATACTTAACGCCTGGAAAGTCAAGTTTTCGGGAGTTGGGGTGTCAGTTGACAACTTCATTTATAGAGTTGAGGCCCTTACGCACCAAACATTAGGTGGAAACTTCGAAGTGCTTTGCTCTAATATAAGTGTTTTATTTGAAGGAAAGGCAACTGAGTTTTATTGGCGACATCACAAAGTGGTAAAGCATGTACGATGGGATAGACTTTGTGATGCACTACGACTACAGTTTAGGCAAGAACGGGACGATAGTGACATAGTGACGAAGGCATTACGAGCCTATTAGACCAGCTAGAACAGCCATGGTCAAACAGAAAACTCGTCAAGATACTCAAAAAGAATTTACGACCAGAAATCCGCCACGAAATTTTAAATCTGGAAATAGGGACTGTCACTGAGCTTCGAGAAATTTGTCGACGGAGAGAAGCGTTCATGGAAGACGTCAAACAGATGCAAGGCTTCGCAAAAAGTAATCCTTTCAAAAGAAATGTAGCAGAGCTGTTAGCCGAAACTGATGAGCAGTCTGAATCCGAAGAGGCAATAGCAGATGTAGAGATAGAAGCTTTAGCGTTAGTATGTTGGAACTGTAAAAAAGCAGGGCACAGATATCAAGACTGTCTGTTAGATAGGAAAGTTTTTTGTTATGGCTGTGGCGCGGTCAATACTTATAAGCCCACTTGTAATTGCTGTTCAAAAAACGTACAAGTCAGCACGTCGAAGTTTAAACACAAACCGAAGACATCGGCTGTGCTGAGAAATCAAGCGACGAACACAGACCAATAGATAATAATGAATTATCAAAATTAATACCGGATATGTCAACACATTCAACAGATTTTCAAAATAATGTAATAATTCCCTTATCGAGTAGATTTAAATCTCGTAGTTCCAAAAGAATAAAGGCGTTTTAGGAAAAAGTAAAGATCTGTAAGTTGGGAATAAAACAGTTATATGCAGTCTCAAAAAGTTCAAAAGATCCTCGCCCATTTATACGAGTACCAGTTACCTTGTTGAACCGTACAGTATACGGTTTGTTGGATTCAGGGGCAGCCATAAGTTGTCTAGGTGGCACGCTGTACAAATATTAGACGAAGGCATAACGTTCAAACAGATAAAATGTCATGTCAGTACTGCAGATGGAGCTACACAAACAATCGTGGGGTCTATGAAGGTAAAGGTAGAATACGGAGGTCAAAAAAATCAATGGAAATATTTATTGTCCCATTACTGCAACAAGATTTATACCTTGGTATAGATTTTTGGAAGTTATACGATCTATTACCTTCCAACTTGCAGGTCGAAGAAGTAATGCTACCATCTATTGATGACAATGCTGATCAGCACGAACTAACAGTTGCGCAAAAAATCAAACTGTCTAATATGGTAGGAGCATTTCCGTCATTTGCTAAAGAAGGGCTAGGAAAGACGCACCTTATAGAACACTCAATCGACGTAGGAGATGCAAAACCAGTAAAACAACGCCATTTTCCCGTTTCACCAGCCGTAGAAAAAGAAATGTATACAGAAATAAATAGAATGCTAAAGTTAGGAGTGATAGAAGAATAAAACAGTGGTTGGTCTTCTACGATTGTTATAGTTAGAAAGCCTGGAAAAATAAGAATCTGTCATGCCGTGGTTTAGTTTATGTAATGCGTGGTTTGATTTATGTAATGCGGCCAGTACGAAACGAAGTATTTGTATATCTGTACGATCTTTTAATTATCTCACCGTTTTGAGTCGCATATAGAAGTACTTCGAGAGATAGCTTTACAAATTAAGCGTGCAGGCTTGACAATCAACGTAGGCAAAAGTCACTTCTGTATGCAACGTGTGCGTTATTTAGGCCACATAATAGGAGATGGCGGAATAAGAACTGATCCAGAGAAAATAGTGGCTATAAAACAGTTTCCCGTCAAAAGCGATATTTTTACCGACGAGCAGAACATAGTACAGGATATCTAGTTCACGATGAACATGCTTGGAAGTTATGGGTACCGAAAGAATTGGTGAATGAGATTTTATATAAAGCCCATGAGGATTCCCTTTCTTCTCATGGTGGGATAATCAAATACTTAGAAGATGATCTGTTCAAGACATTTGGGATACCAGTAACAATTGTTTCTGACAACGGTTCTCAGTTCAAGTCAGCAGCCTTTCAAGACTTATTGAGACGCCACGAAATATCACACACGCACACCGCCTACTATTCACCACAAGCAAATGCGTCGAATGCGGGATTAAGTCATACACTGTATGCACTGTTAAGGAAACTTAATATATTAGAGGATCGCTCATTGACCTTTAATAGGGATGAGATTGTTCGCAGAGCAGCGAGTGCTCAAATGAAAAAAAAAACTATGAGCAAAATGAACGATCATATAATTTAAGATCCCGAGAAGTGAATTATATACCTGGACAAGAAGTCTTTTGCCGTAACTTTAAGCACAGTTGTTTCCAGACGGGTTATAATGCTAAATTAGGCTTATCATTTGTTAAAGCACGTAAAAGGGTAGGAAACTCGTGTTATGAGTTAGAAGATTTGCAAGGTCGATCATTGGGTACGTATCACGCAAAAGACATACGCCAATGAAAGTCGCTTTAGGTTGGATTAGCCTTGTGATCGTTCGGACCCCTAGTCTAATTTTAGCAGGGGGAATTTGTAGCAGCGACTCTAATAAAATAGATATTGAAGCCCAAAAGTAGGCAAATAAAGAGAGGAGAGAAAAAGTAGATTTATAAAAGCTCCTTGTGCAAGGGAGTTGCGAGAGCCTCTAGTAGAATTAAGGCAAGCCTGGTTCCAACGATTGCTATCTAATATGGATTACACCAATGACGCCAGCTACTCCATCTGGTCCTTTACAAAAAATATTAAGAGTCAGCCTAAACGAATAACCCCGCTCAAAAATGCCGCTGGTAACTGGTGCCGCTCCTCTTTTGAACATGCGCAAATATTCGCAGATCACCTAGCCCAAAGATTCACGGCTTTTAATACCGCGTCGCAGGATGAAATTGATAAAGTCGACGAACTACTACGCCGCCCATTTCAGTTGTCCCCGCCCATCAGATCCATCCAGCTCGAGCAAGTGCAAAAAATGATTCGAACCCTCAAAGTCAGAAAGGCTCCTGGTAAGGATTTGATAACAAACGCCATTTTAAGAATTCTCCCAAAGCGAGCGCTCCTCTTGATTACACTGATATTTAATGCGATTTTAAGGATAGAAAACTTTCCTAAACAATGGAAGAATGCGAGGATCTCAATGATCCTGAAGCCAGGGAAGCCGGAACAGGACCCCAGTTCCTATCGGCCGATAAGTCTCCTACCATCTCTATCTAAAGTATTCGAAAGACTGTACATATCCCGGCTTCTTGAGTATATGGATGCCAATAAAACTATTCCGCTCCATCAGTTTGGATTCCGGTCTGGTCACAGCACCGTGGAGCAACTGCATCGGGTGGTTAACCATATACTTAAGGCATTCGACCGAAGAGAGTACTGCAATGGAGTATTCCTAGACATCCAGCAAGCGTTTGACAGAGTCTGGCATCCGGGACTACTGGCAAAAGTCAAGCTAGCGCTCCCAGCAAACCACTACAACCTTATCCGCTCGTTCCTTTCCGAAAGAGAATTCGAAGTCCAATGCCAAGACGCCATATCTTCCAGTCGACCTCTAAATGTCGGTGTTCCCCAAGGAAGTGTCCTAGCACCGCTGCTGTACTCCTTATTTACATCAGACATTCCAACTCCAAATGCGACAGAAATGGATATAAACAGGGAAAAGATGCTGCTAGCCACATTCGCTGATGACGTCTGCATACTTTACTCGGCAACCAGTGAATATGGTGCTTCCGACGGCATTCAGGAGTACCTCAATTCATTTCAAGAATGGGCCAGAAGATGGAACTTGGGCATCAACGCCCAAAAAAGTGCAAACGTCTGCGTCACCCTACGTCGCGGTACGACACCAACAGTTTTTATCAACGACACTCCAATAGAGCAGTCAACAAAAGCCAAATACCTTGCCTTGACATTAGACTCTCATCTGACTTTTCGTGACCACATAGCCAACAGAGTCGCAATGTGCAACGTTAAAAGAAGCAAGCTGTACTGGCTGCTCAATAAAAGGAGCAAGTTGCCACTTCGGTGCAAACGGTTAATCTACCAGCAAATTATTGCACCGACTTGGAGAATAAGTGCTTAAGACTGCGAATGGTATATAAACAATAAGACACTTCACAGAGATCTCAAACTGCGTACGGTGGAGGAGCAGATCTCATTTCACTCAAGCAGATATAACGACAGACTGACCATGCACTGCAACCGACTTGCACGACGTTTAAGACGGACAATTCCAATAAGACGTCTTAAAAGGAGACACTTCCATAGTACATTATAAATAATCACTAACAATTTAACTACTAGAAACATACACTTAAATTATTATTAATTTAATTATTAAATTATTAAACTACACTAAACTAGTCTTGGAGAAGTAACACACATAGATACTCATTAGGTTATAGTAACACTTGTATTCTGATCCCTAATGGAACAAATAAATATATTAAGATATTACAAAAAAAAAAAAAAAAAGCTTAAAAGTATGCATTGAATATTATTAAAATATTTGAAGTAGTTGGCTATTCTAGTAGACCTATGGGCCAATAGTAATTAGGAGAAAAATACCCCGATATCACCAAGGGTCTAGAAGGTAGCAGAGCTGGGGAGAAAGAAAATGCAAGTCAGCATTAGCGAAAGAGTTGGCGCCTGAGGAAGGCTAAAAGCGGGAAAAAGTGGAAGAGAAAAAAAAATCTTAAAAAGTGGGTGGAGACATCTTGAGAATTCAAGGAAAACGCTGGAGTTTTCAACATCCTCGGGTAAACTATTAGTGGCTTAAATAAATGAAAATATCTAAACAAAAAATATAAATTTTGTCAGAATTGCACTAATTGGGACCTGGCAACAATTGGACATTGAACAAGAGCCCGTCACCGAAAAAAATCCCGGCACGAACATTCTTAGCCTAACATATAGTCAATACTAGTGGTATATACACAACAGCAATTCCACACGCTACAAGCTGCAGATACAGCAGTCATATGTGCGATATGCAAGGAAAGGGTAGATTCGATAGAAATTTATAGAACCAATTGCGGCCATGAATTTCATCGAGAATGTTTAACAACTCACATGCCATCCATCAAAGAGTACGTCAGCTAAGAAAACCGTGACTCACAACACACGATGGCAAAGCAGAATGGCGAATGAGAGAGGAGCAGTAGAAACGGAAATAACTAGTCACGGGTTAAAAGAAAGACCAAGCACATCTAGAGCCGCTTTCCAAGATATGGAAACTCAACTACTTAATTCTCTGTCAGAGAAAATATCCGAGTTAATCCAAAATACTGTGGTAGAGTGTGTGCCGTGCCTCAAGTACAAGCGATTTCTAGTACGTGGGATTCTCCTCAGGAAAGAGCCGATGAACCAGATGAAACGCGTTACAATCAAGGTACATCAAGAAGAACTTCACAGTATTCAGTGAGAAGTACTGCCTCAGATCTATCTCAAAGGCCAGATAAAGTTGTACATATACTTAACGCCTGGAAAGTCAAGTTTTCGGGAGTTGAGGTGTCAGTTGACAACTTCATTTATAGAGTTGAGGCCCTTACGCACCAAACATTAGGTGGAAACTTCGAAGTGCTTTGCTCTAATATAAGTGTTTTATTTGAAGGAAAGGCAACTGAGTTTTATTGGCGACATCACAAAGTGGTAAAGCATGTACGATGGGATAGACTTTGTGATGCACTACGACTACAGTTTAGGCAAGAACGGGACGATAGTGACATAGTGACGAAGGCATTACGAGCCTATTAGACCAGCTAGAACAGCCATGGTCAAACAGAAAACTCGTCAAGATACTCAAAAAGAATTTACGACCAGAAATCCGCCACGAAATTTTAAATCTGGAAATAGGGACTGTCACTGAGCTTCGAGAAATTTGTCGACGGAGAGAAGCGTTCATGGAAGACGTCAAACAGATGCAAGGCTTCGCAAAAAGTAATCCTTTCAAAAGAAATGTAGCAGAGCTGTTAGCCGAAACTGATGAGCAGTCTGAATCCGAAGAGGCAATAGCAGATGTAGAGATAGAAGCTTTAGCGTTAGTATGTTGGAACTGTAAAAAAGCAGGGCACAGATATCAAGACTGTCTGTTAGATAGGAAAGTTTTTTGTTATGGCTGTGGCGCGGTCAATACTTATAAGCCCACTTGTAATTGCTGTTCAAAAAACGTACAAGTCAGCACGTCGAAGTTTATACACAAACCGAAGACATCGGCTGTGCTGAGAAATCAAGCGACGAACACAGACCAATAGATAATAATGAATTATCAAAATTAATACCGGATATGTCAACACATTCAACAGATTTTCAAAATAATGTAATAATTCCCTTATCGAGTAGATTTAAATCTCGTAGTTCCAAAAGAATAAAGGCGTTTTAGGAAAAAGTAAAGATCTGTAAGTTGGGAATAAAACAGTTATATGCAGTCTCAAAAAGTTCAAAAGATCCTCGCCCATTTATACGAGTACCAGTTACCTTGTTGAACCGTACAGTATACGGTTTGTTGGATTCAGGGGCAGCCATAAGTTGTCTAGGTGGCACGCTGTACAAATATTAGACGAAGGCATAACGTTCAAACAGATAAAATGTCATGTCAGTACTGCAGATGGAGCTACACAAACAATCGTGGGGTCTATGAAGGTAAAGGTAGAATACGGAGGTCAAAAAAATCAATGGAAATATTTATTGTCCCATTACTGCAACAAGATTTATACCTTGGTATAGATTTTTGGAAGTTATACGATCTATTACCTTCCAACTTGCAGGTCGAAGAAGTAATGCTACCATCTATTGATGACAATGCTGATCAGCACGAACTAACAGTTGCGCAAAAAATCAAACTGTCTAATATGGTAGGAGCATTTCCGTCATTTGCTAAAGAAGGGCTAGGAAAGACGCACCTTATAGAACACTCAATCGACGTAGGAGATGCAAAACCAGTAAAACAACGTCATTTTCCCGTTTCACCAGCCGTAGAAAAAGAAATGTATACAGAAATAAATAGAATGCTAAAGTTAGGAGTGATAGAAGAATAAAACAGTGGTTGGTCTTCTACGATTGTTATAGTTAGAAAGCCTGGAAAAATAAGAATCTGTCATGCCGTGGTTTAGTTTATGTTTGATTTATGTAATGCGGCCAGTACGAAACGAAGTATTTGTATATCTGTACGATCTTTTAATTATCTCACCGTTTTGAGTCGCATATAGAAGTAGAGAGATAGCTTTACAAATTAAGCGTGCAGGCTTGACAATCAACGTAGGCAAAAGTCACTTCTGTATGCAACGTGTGCGTTATTTAGGCCACATAATAGGAGATGGCGGAATAAGAACTGATCCAGAGAAAATAGTGGCTATAAAACAGTTTCCCGTCAAAAGCGATATTTTTACCGACGAGCAGAACATAGTACAGGATATCTAGTTCACGATGAACATGCTTGGAAGTTATGGGTACCGAAAGAATTGGTGAATGAGATTTTATATAAAGCCCATGAGGATTCCCTTTCTTCTCATGGTGGGATAATCAAATACTTAGAAGATGATCTGTTCAAGACATTTGGGATACCAGTAACAATTGTTTCTGACAACGGTTCTCAGTTCAAGTCAGCAGCCTTTCAAGACTTATTGAGACGCCACGAAATATCACACACGCTCACCGCCTACTATTCACCACAAGCAAATGCGTCGAATGCGGGATTAAGTCATACACTGTATGCACTGTTAAGGAAACTTAATATATTAGAGGATCGCTCATTGACCTTTAATAGGGATGAGATTGTTCGCAGAGCAGCGAGTGCTCAAATGAAAAAAAAAACTATGAGCAAAATGAACGATCATATAATTTAAGATCCCGAGAAGTGAATTATATACCTGGACAAGAAGTCTTTTGCCGTAACTTTAAGCACAGTTGTTTCCAGACGGGTTATAATGCTAAATTAGGCTTATCATTTGTTAAAGCACGTAAAAGGGTAGGAAACTCGTGTTATGAGTTAGAAGATTTGCAAGGTCGATCATTGGGTACGTATCACGCAAAAGACATACGCCAATGAAAGTCGCTTTAGGTTGGATTAGCCTTGTGATCGTTCGGACCCCTAGTCTAATTTTAGCAGGGGGGAATTTGTAGCAGCGACTCTAATAAAATAGATATTGAAGCCCAAAAGTAGGCAAATAAAGAGAGGAGAGAAAAAGTAGATTTATAAAAGCTCCTTGTGAAAGGGAGTTGCGAGAGCCTCTAGTAGAATTAAGGCAAGCCTGGTTCCAACGATTGCTATCTAATATGGATTACACCAATGACGCCAGCTACTCCATCTGGTCCTTTACAAAAAATATTAAGAGTCAGCCTAAACGAATAACCCCGCTCAAAAATGCCGCTGGTAACTGGTGCCGCTCCTCTTTTGAACATGCGCAAATATTCGCAGATCACCTAGCCCAAAGATTCACGGCTTTTAATACCGCGTCGCAGGATGAAATTGATAAAGTCGACGAACTACTACGCCGCCCATTTCAGTTGTCCCCGCCCATCAGATCCATCCAGCTCGAGCAAGTGCAAAAAATGATTCGAACCCTCAAAGTCAGAAAGGCTCCTGGTAAGGATTTGATAACAAACGCCATTTTAAGAATTCTCCCAAAGCGAGCGCTCCTCTTGATTACACTGATATTTAATGCGATTTTAAGGATAGAAAACTTTCCTAAACAATGGAAGAATGCGAGGATCTCAATGATCCTGAAGCCAGGGAAGCCGGAACAGGACCCCAGTTCCTATCGGCCGATAAGTCTCCTACCATCTCTATCTAAAGTATTCGAAAGACTGTACATATCCCGGCTTCTTGAGTATATGGATGCCAATAAAACTATTCCGCTCCATCAGTTTGGATTCCGGTCTGGTCACAGCACCGTGGAGCAACTGCATCGGGTGGTTAACCATATACTTAAGGCATTCGACCGAAGAGAGTACTGCAATGGAGTATTCCTAGACATCCAGCAAGCGTTTGACAGAGTCTGGCATCCGGGACTACTGGCAAAAGTCAAGCTAGCGCTCCCAGCAAACCACTACAACCTTATCCGCTCGTTCCTTTCCGAAAGAGAATTCGAAGTCCAATGCCAAGACGCAATATCTTCCAGTCGACCTCTAAATGTCGGTGTTCCCCAAGGAAGTGTCCTAGCACCGCTGCTGTACTCCTTATTTACATCAGACATTCCAACTCCAAATGCGACAGAAATGGATATAAACAGGGAAAAGATGCTGCTAGCCACATTCGCTGATGACGTCTGCATACTTTACTCGGCAACCAGTGAATATGGTGCTTCCGACGGCATTCAGGAGTACCTCAATTCATTTCAAGAATGGGCCAGAAGATGGAACTTGGGCATCAACGCCCAAAAAAGTGCAAACGTCTGCGTCACCCTACGTCGCGGTACGACACCAACAGTTTTTATCAACGACACTCCAATAGAGCAGTCAACAAAAGCCAAATACCTTGCCTTGACATTAGACTCTCATCTGACTTTTCGTGACCACATAGCCAACAGAGTCGCAATGTGCAACGTTAAAAGAAGCAAGCTGTACTGGCTGCTCAATAAAAGGAGCAAGTTGCCACTTCGGTGCAAACGGTTAATCTACCAACAAATTATTGCACCGACTTGGAGAATAAGTGCTTAAGACTGCGAATGGTATATAAACAATAAGACACTTCACAGAGATCTCAAACTGCGTACGGTGGAGGAGCAGATCTCATTTCACTCAAGCAGATATAACGACAGACTGACCATGCACTGCAACCGACTTGCACGACGTTTAAGACGGACAATTCCAATAAGACGTCTTAAAAGGAGACACTTCCATAGTACATTATAAATAATCACTAACAATTTAACTACTAGAAACATTCAACTCCTTAACAAATTTAAATGAATATACTTGGCTGATGGTTACTTCGAATTTTACACTCCACGAGGTTACCTTAATCTTTGAAAATCTCGGCAATCTTAATCAATGGGTAAAATTCACGAATTAGAATTTTGTTAGATGATTATTTTATGCAATGCTTACTTAATATGGCTGAGATATATTAAATATTAAATAAAATCCTCCTCGTGGTTGGCACCAGTGAAAAAGAAATATCACATACTTCTGTGTTCTTCGGCAGCTCCAGTGAAAAAGAACGAACCGACCCATGTTACCCGATAGATCGATAGCCTTGACCTACTTAACGAAGCAACTGATGCACTGATGCATTCTGATTACGCTCAGCTGAGCCCCAAAAGCTCGGTCAAGGTGTCAGTGCCTAAATGGTGCCTACTTAAAGGGGGATACAATGGAACGTTAAGTTCAAAGGCTGGATTTAAAAGAAACCAAAAAAAAAACCGAAAACAACCAGTGACCAGCGCCACTTCAACTCTCTTGATGATCGGTCGTGTTTGGCTCCCAATAATTTTCATATTATTTACCTTAACTCACTATAACTTTAACTTAGTTGATTTAAAATCAGTGCTAATTAGTCAATGGTAACTGTGTGTATATAAATTCAACATTGAGAACGTTGGTGTAATTGGTAATTTGTAATTTAAATTGTATTTCTGTATATTTATTTTGCTGGAGCGACTTAAGGGAGTTAAAATTTGTTTTTGTTTCAATTTCACACTCCCACGATTTTTCGCTCTTTTAGTGTGCTGCTTTGTGTCAACGATACAGCTGTAGTTGTTGTTTTATTGTTTTACTCTCGCTTCGAGCTTACACTTTTACGCTCTCCCACTCTTACGTCTTTTTACGCTCTCCGAGTGAACTGCGTTTGTGTTATTGCTCACTTTTACAGCTCTCCCTTTGGAATCAGTTGTGTTGATATAATTGTCGCAACCTTTCCTTTCTTTGCTCTCTATCTTTGTAACAGTTCTCTCCTAGCTTTTTTTTGTTTGTTTTTTTCTCTTTGCTTCTGTACAATTATGTTTTCTTTTGGTGTTCCCTACATTAGTTGAGGCATATCAGTTTCATTAATAATGGAGACCTGTTGTGCAATTTTACACAAGTGTACGGCCGATTCAAATCCAGACTTTGTTTCTTGCTGGTTATGCGACAAGATTTTCCATATCAAGTGTGTTGGCTTAAGCGTCCGCACATTCCGATTTTACTAGTGTGAAATCCAAGTTTAAGTCCTCTGAGTTCTTCAGGCATAATTTCTCCTAGAATATGCAACGATCTTCGAGTATCTCCTACGACTCCTTCAACCACCCCAGCTAACTTGTCCGATCCACCAACTCTGGTCGACACCTCTCTTTCGCCTGAGTCTAATAAAACTCCTAAAACTACTTCCAATGATAAAGCTGCTTCCAATAAGAAAACTACTTCCATAATATCACTTGTCGCTATTAAACCAAAGAAACTGTTTTTCGTTTCTTGCCTTGCACCTGATACTTCGATTCAAGTTGTAAAAGCAAATATTCTTCAATCAAAAGTATCAGTAACAAATCTTGTTGTAGAAAAATTTAAATTTAATTATACGCGATATATTGCGTCTTTTAAAATTAGTATCCCTGCTGATAATTTTCAATCAGTTTGCAACGGAAGCTTCTGGCTGCCAGACTTAATTGTAAAGGAGTACTTTCCAAAACAAAGAGTCGTACGGCGGTATCACTTCCTTTAATACCCTGTGCTTCTTATTCTAATAGGACATCAAAAAACTAGTAGAATTAATCTCATTTTCTTCTTGCCAATCAAAACGTTAGAGGCCTTAACACTAAGCTTTCTAAGCTGTATGCTGATTCTGTATCCTTTGATTACCACTTACAAATATTTACTGAAACTTTGGTTGAAACCTGAAGTAGAAAATTGCTCGATTTTCCCAGACACGTAAACCTTTTTCAGATGTGATCGTTTGTCACGAACAGGAGGTGGTGTTTTAATAGCTGTAACGTCAGACCTTTCTTCTGAATTATTTTTAATTGACCATAATGGACTTTTAGAATTCGTATGTGTAAAAGTAAAACTGTATCAAATTTTAATTTATATTACCTGTTCTTATATTCCCCCCTCATCTGATATTTCCGTCTACTTGGGCCATCTTTTATCTATCCAAACTGTTCCATCCAAACTATCTGATAGAGATTATCTACTAGCTTTTGGTGATTTTAACTTACAAGAAGTTGGTTGGTCATCTCAATCCGATATTCTGGCGCCTTCTCTTTATAATTTTTATACCCTTCCATTGAAAATGGTCAAAAAAGGGTATACTAGGGTACTAGGGTATACTAACTTTGTGCAAATGAATGTAACAGTCAGAAGGACGCTTGGGAGACCCCATAAAGTATATATGTTCTTGCTCAGGATCACAAGCCGAGTCGATTGAGTCATGTCTGTCCGTCTGTCTGTCTGTCTGTGTGAACGCACAGATCTCAGCTATTATATAAGCTAGAGTTACCAAATTTGGTGGGAAGACTCTTGTGTACTATAAGCTGATCAAGTTTATTTCAAATGTTATGTGCCAAATTTAATTTTTGAACTCAAATTGTAAGCGGTATATAAAACTTGTTGACTTTAACATATACTAAGCTGAATGAAATATCTAAGTATTCTCAAAATTACAATTCGATCGGTCAAACACAAAAGTTATTTAAGAAAGTAAGAACATAAAACCAAGTGCTTCTGTCAGCTAACAAGGAGGCGGGCGAGCGCCATGCTCGAGCGCCATCTGTCGAGAATAATTTCAAAGCATGTGCATATGTATGTATGTGCCTACATACATATGTACATAAGAACAAAGGTCGAAAGGTATCCCACTGTCGCGTGTCGCGCGACTGTTGCTTTCCTTACTGGTCTATTAATTCTGTCATTTTTTGGCGCGCCGGCTAACTAACTATAGTTAGCGTTATCTATTTTGTTTTTATGTTAAATCTGTATTTTTTTTTTAAAACCATGCCCTCCCCTGTGATTTGAGTATGAAGACGACCATAGCAATATCATATGTATGTCTATCTAGCCTATATATATTTGTACAGAAAATTCGTTTGATTGAGAGCATAGATGAGGACATTACAATATTACTTGATAAAATGCAAAGCGAGGCGTATGCAAAAATAAGTTTTTTTTTTTTTTTGCTTTTTCTTATTTATTGAATCTTTCCTTTGTTTTAAGAGATTAACAATAAGTATTCAAATCTTAATCTAGCTTAGTTAACTTTCACTTAGTAATAGTATTTGAGATTAATAAGTTTATTGCTGGGCTGAAAGGTCATTGCGGTGCAGCCGCATACTCGGATTAGTTTTCTTGCGAGAGGATTTGGATGGGTGGTCAGCTTTTCTTGGTATTTGATTTTCTTCTCAGTTATAATTTAGATTACGAGTTTGATTTTTAGGACTCTGTGTATGCCTTAGTTCCGAAGGTACCACGGCGCTCCAGTGATAGTTCTCAGAATTGTTGACTGGGCTCACTGAATAATGTCTATGTTACTTCTGGATGCGTTGCCCCACAGCTCGGAGCCATAAGTCCAGATAGGTTTTAAGACGGAGTTGTATAGAAGAGCTTTGAACTACAGACTAAGTGAAGAGCGAGCATTTATGGAGGTTATGCTTTAAGTTTAAGATGTATCGTCTTGGCTTCTATATGTTTGCGCCAAGTGAGCCGTCTGTCAAGAACACCCAAATATGTTATCTTGTCGGCTTGTGGAATGCATATGTTATTCAGGACCAGTAGTGGGCATGTTTGTTTGTGTAAGGTAAAGGTAACCTGCTTGCATTTTTGTACATTTATTGAAATTCTTCAGTCGGTAAACCATCGTTCTACAGACGTTAAGCGTGTTAACTGCCGTGGCTTTTGTTGGGCATTGGGAGCAACTAAGTATCCCGATATCATCAGCGAACGCAGAGGTTGTTAGATTGTAGTCTGTAGGGAAATCCGCCGTATACAGGGTGTATGGGATTGGACCCAGAACCCTGCCTTGTGGCAGTCCAGCTTCGATTGCGCAGGTAAGACTTCAGTAGCTTATGTGTGTTTTGGGGCAACAGCTTGATTATTTTAAACAAAAGTCCATCCAGCAACACTCTGTCAAATGCCTGGCCGACGCCTAGAAAAATGACTGTGCAATATTCTCGATGTTCAAAAGCAGTACGAATTTCTGACAGTACGAATTTCGATTGACCTGTTCGATGGTTCCATGTTTTTCTCTGAAGCCAAATTTATGTATTGGAAGAGTGTTGTTTATTTTAAGATGAAGACTAATTCGCAGGAGTAGCATTTATTCAAACAACTTTTACAGACAAGTTAGTAAGCTTATCGGTCTATGTTGGAACACATCAAAATAGAAAATATGTAATTAAGCTAGTATCTAAGAAAAAACAAGAAGTGTCGTAAAGCTTCATTTATTCTCTAAAGTTTTGACGATCGGCAAATGCCGACAGCGAATTCGGGGAGTGTGGTCGGATTATGGCCCACTCTCATTTATTGAAAACACTCTCGTAGAAGTAATCTTCGAAGCCAGCAGCAGTATTAAGTTGTAATAATTATTAAATCCGAGCCACCGCGTCTTTTTTGTAATTTATGAATTTTCGTTCTCTAGAAACGTTTAGAAATTTATCATTGGCGCCCGAGCAGGGACTTCGGTGTGTTTCTCGGCATTAAAATATTATATTGTTTGATAATTTATTGTGTGCTGTGTGGCCATTGTTTCGCGCGTTCCCTGTGTGGGTGCAAATTAATATTTGAAGGTGCCATCGCTTAACGACCAAATTAAGCTGCCAAGCCGTTGTTGTCGCTATCGCCACTGGATTACTGTGCCTTATGGAGGATACTCGTCGGTCCATGTCTATCGATTCCCTAAATAGTCTCCAGGTATTCAAAATATATAAAATCATACGTGTATGTATGTATATATATATACTATACTTTCGCGCCTATCTAAATAAATGACCGCCAAAATATTGAGCAGAACAAAACTGTTCGCAGGTACATATATATATAGACATATACATGCATATATAAAAGTGAACATACATACATACATATGAAGTTTAGTAGTCACTAACAAAT
Source organism: Zaprionus davidi (assembly GCA_018903715.1). Taxonomy (NCBI): domain Eukaryota; kingdom Metazoa; phylum Arthropoda; class Insecta; order Diptera; family Drosophilidae; genus Zaprionus; species Zaprionus davidi. Next base: position 65,965 of record JAEIGL010000039.1, read on the forward strand.
TATTATTCGCATGATAATAAATAATAATAAATAAAAACGGCTATATTTATCTTAGGTGAAAATATAAAATTATTGAATAATTGAGTGTGCGTGTTAATGCAAATTATCTCTTTTACATATTGGCGTTTGTTCACCTCGAATCTTCCTTTGGGCTCACATATTTTCGTTGTATCGACTTCGCTTGCATTTTGCGCTGCTTGCATTTCGTCACCCCGCACCCGCATATTCTATTACTGTCTACAAACATAACACAGAAAATGTTTGATTTGAATTTCGTTTTCTCTTGTTTCTCTTTTCGTTTGTTTGATATACATACATACCACTTAGAGTGCGTGTGCATATATTCTCTCGTTACATTTCATACCCCGCACACCGCATTTTACATTACTGCCTACAAACGTTGAAGTGGCGCTGGTTGTTTAAGGTTGTTTGTTGATTGTACCCCCTTTTAGTAGGAACCATTTAGGTATTGAGACCTTGACCGAGCTTTTGGGGCTCAGCTGATCGCAATCAAAATTCATCAGTGCGTATTGTTTGCTTCGTTAAGTAGGTCAAGGCTATCGATCTATCGGGTAAATTGGGTCGGTTCGTTCTTTTTCACTGGAGCTGCCGAAGAACACAGACGTGTGTGAGATTTTTTTGTTCTGGTGCCAACCTCGAGGAGGATTTTTATTATTATTAAATATAATAGTATTTAATATATATCCCAGCAATATTAAGTGAGTATTGCATAAAATCATCATACAACAAAATTCTAATTGGTGAATTTTACAGATTTTTTAAGATTGCAGAGATTTTGGAAGATTAAAATAACCTCGTGGAGTGGCTGGGGAAAAGGCAAAAAGAAAATTCTCTGCCAGATTCAGGTAAATTTGGAAGAATAACTTATTCTGTTGCAAAATCTAATAAATAATATATTCATTTAGATTCTGGCACCTTGTGCTACCCAAATTTTGGAGCACCTCCTTCTTCGATCGGTTTCGTCCACGGGAGCCCTAGAGTGTCCAGAGGGGAAGCAAGTAAAAACTATAATATCCGTGATTGTTTTAAATAAGCTAGTGAAAACTATATCACAGTGAATCGCCTAAATAGGCTAATGAAAACTATATCATCACAGTGATTGTTTTAAATAAGCTAGTGAAAAATATAATATCACAGTGATGGACTTCGATAAGTTGACAAATGACAAATATAATATCACAGTGATGGCCTAAACTAAGTTAATGAAAGCTAAAATATCACAGTGATGGCCTTAAATAAGTTAGTGAAAATTAAGATATCACAGTGATGGCCTAAAATAAGTTAATGAAAACGATAATATCAGAGTGGTAATATCACAGTAAATAAGTTAATGAAAACTATAATATCAAAGTGGTAATATCACAGTAAATAAGTTAATGAAAATTAAAATATCCCAGTGAATTGCCTAAATAGGCTATTAAAACTATATCACAGCGATAATATCACAGTAAATAAGTTATTGAAAACTATAATATCACAGTAAATAGGCTCATGAAAACTACAATATCACAGTGCTTATTCTAATTAAAATGTTTGTTAATAATACTAAATTATATTATAAAAGCTGTCAAAATTAGTTAGTGAATAAAAGAGTCAATGGTGCGAATAAATACATATATATAAATATCGTGAGTTATCAATAATTTTTTTGCTTCTTTTTTTCCTCGCCTATTGGCAAATGGCCATAAAAATGTAATTCTAAAGAAAAACACGTGAGCTAAACAAAAAACACAGAAAAAACCATCAGTGACAAACGAAATAAACTATAATGCAAACATCTATACTTACACACATAAAATTACACCACACCACGGAAGATCTTTCGTCGATGGAAAACAACAAACTGTGAGTGATTTTTATTATTAATTATTGTTTTGCTATTTTTATTTTATTTTGTTTTCACTTTTGTTGATTTTGGGAGTTATTGCTCTTCAAGAATGTACTCTTTTGCATTTTTAATTTGGCTATCTATGTAGCTCTTAGATTTCTTTTAAATATAAATTAGTTTATTATTTTTTTGATTTTCATTTTAATTTACTCATGTTTGAGTTTAATTAATTATTTTTGATTTTTCTTTAATTTCCTTGTATTATCATTTTTAAATTTTTAATTGATGATTTCTAAACCTGATCGCTTATTCTTATAATTTGCCTTCTTTGGTCTTGATTTTCCATGATTTTTAATTTTTATTTTACATCTACCATTATATTATTATATTATTATAACCGAGCCTATATATATATCTATTCGCAAACAATGACAACTGAATAAAATGAATGTATAAATAAATAAATGAGAAATCGCCTTGTTATAAATGAAAATTAAGAATTAATACTAATATACACTCTTATCCTTAACTAGAAAACGAAAGAAAAAGTATTCCGAATATAAAGGAAATAAATATTATGTTAATGAGATGGATAGGAAAAGCATTAATATTTTAAGGAATAAATTGATTTAAAATGAATTTAGCTTAAATAACTATTGTTTTCGGGAGTCATGAAGGGTGGATATAAGGCAACTATGCATTGAAAAATAGTGTCCTAAAGGGATCGCCGATATTTATATCGCGCAATAGGCGATCATGGAAGGGTGGGGTAACAGCCGTTTCAGTGAGTAAGGCGTTCAGAAGGCTGCTATAAAGTGTTACTACTTCCGAACTACTGCTCTTCTTTCTCTTCCCCTTCGGTCGTGGGATTTGGGTCTTCGACTGAAGCTCCGTTTCCCTCCGACCGAGTCTGTTCCCGATTTTTTGGTTCTATTTTACGATCGTCGTAAGGCAATACAGCACGCGATTTTTTTTTATTTATGTTATTATTGGTTTGAGCCTGAGTTGAAACGGTTATGTTTCATTTACCCACCCCATTGCCGGAAACCAGCGCGTGCTTACGTACCGTCATCTAAATAAAATCTGCTCACTTTTTGTATGCTATAACGTAGTTACAGAAAAGATTAGCCTGCTTTATTTCGGATCGCTTGGATCACTTTCATTTGTTTGCTCACACAACTCAGAAATTGCGCGTGTGTGTGTATAAGCAAGCTAGATTTACATAGTCAGCGCTGTTGCGAGAGTAGTTCACAAAGTTTGTGACATTTAAGCATGTGCATATGCATATGTGTATGAATTTAACAAATTAAACTACACGGGGACATAGGTCGAAGGGTATTCCACTGTCGCGTGTCGCGCGACTGTTGCTTTCCTTACTGGTTTTTAAATGGCCTATCAGAACTATCTTTATTTCAAATTAATAATGTTCCTAATTGTAGCGGTAGAATGCTTGATTTAGTTTTCTCTTCTGGCATACTATTAACACATTATCTCCACAACTGATCCCTTAGTACATCCTGAAGTTTGCCCATGACCCTAAGCAGTTTTAAAACTTCGTCAATCTGAAAATGCAAACAGATGTTGTCTATACTGATTTCAGTAAAGCATTTGATTCCGTAAATCATAATCTCTTGAGCTTATTTTGTGGATATCCAATTATTTAACTAAAAGGTCTTTTTATACCCTTCGACCATTTAAAATGGTCAAAAAAGGGTATACTAACTTTGTGCAAATGTATGTAACAGGCAGAAGGAGGGAGACCCCATAAAGTATATATATTCTTGCTCAGGATCACAAGCCGAGTCGATTGAGCCATGTCGGTCTGTCTGTCTGTCTGTATGTCTGTGTGAACGCTCAGATCTCAGCTATTATAAAACCTAGAGTTACCAAATTTTGCAGGAAGAGTCCTGTGTACTATAGGCTGATCAGGTTTATTTCAAATGTTAGGTGCCACGCCCACCGCCCCCACAAATCAATAATTCAATTTTTGAACTCAATTTGTAAGCGCTGTATAAAAGATGCAACTTTCTGACTTTAACATATACTAAGCTGAATGAAATATCTACGTAGTCTCCAAATTACAATCCGATCGGACAATAATCACAGAAGTTATTTAAGAAAGTATGAGCATAAAACCAAGTGCTTCTGTCAGCTAACAAGGGAGGGAAACGAGCGCGAAGCGCGAGCGCCATCTGTCGGGATTAATTTCAAAGCATGTGTATATCTATATGTGAATGAATTTAACAAATAAAACTACACGGGAACATTTGTCGAAGGGTATCCGACTGTCGCGTTTTGCGCGACTGTTGCTCTCGTTTTTTGTAATTTATGAATTTTCGTTCTCTAAAAACGTTTAGAAAATTTTCATTGGCGCCCGAGCAGGGACTTCAGTGTGTTTTTCGGCATTAAAAAATTATTTTGTTTGATAATTTATTGTGTGCTGTGTGGCCATTGCTTCGCGCGTTCCGTGTGTGGGTGCAAATTAATATTTGAAGGTGCCATCGCTTAACGACCAAATTAAGCTGCCAACCCGTTGTTGTCGCTATCGCCACTGGATTACTGTGCCTTATGGAGGATACTCGTCGGTCCATGTCTATCGATTCCCTAAATAGTCTCCAGGTATTCAAAATATATAAAATCATACGTGTATGTATGTATATATATATACTATACTTTCGCGCCTATCTAAATAAATGACCGCCAAAATATTGAGCAGAACAAAACTGTTCGCAGGTACATATATATAGACATATACATGCATATATAAAAGTGAACATACATACATACATATGAAGTTTAGTAGTCACTAACAAATTATTATTCGCATGATAATAAATAATAATAAATAAAAACGGCTATATTTATCTTAGGTGAAAATATAAAATTATTGAATAATTGAGTGTGCGTGTTAATGCAAATTATCTCTTTTACATATTGACCGCTAACTTGGAATATCTGTGAATAGATAAACTACATACATATGTACGTACATATTAGGGTTTGCATATACACACATACATTTGTTGTTGCGTTTGTTCACCTCGAATCTTCCTTTGGGCTCACATATTTTCGTTGTTTCGACTTCGCTTGCATTTTGCGCTGCTTGCATTTCGTCACCCCGCACCCGCATATTCTATTACTGTCTACAAACGTAGCACAGAAAATGTTTGATTTGAGTTTCGTTTTCTCTTGTTTCCCTTTTCGTTTGTTTGATATACACACATACCACTTAGAGTGCGTGTGCATATATTCTCTCGGTACATTGCATTCCCCGCACCCCGCATTTTACATTGCTGCCTTCTTCGATCGGTTTCGTCCACGGGAGCCCTAGAGTGGCCTGAGGGAAGCAAGTAAAAACTATAATATCCGTGATTCGTGATTGTTTTAAATAAGCTAGTGAAAACTATATCACAGTGAATCGCCTAAATAGGCTAATGAAAACTATATTATCACAGTGATTGTTTTAAATAAGCTAGTGAAAAATATAATATCACAGTGATGGACTTCGATAAGTTGACAACTGACAAATATAATATCACAGTGATGGCCTAAACTAAGTTAATGAAAGCTAAAATATCACAGTGTTGGCCTTAAATAAGTTAGTGAAAATTAAGATATCACAGTGATGGCCTAAAATAAGTTAATGAAAACGATAATATAAGAGTGGTAATATCACAGTAAATAAGTTAATGAAAACTATAATATCACAGTGGTAATATCACAGTAAATAAGTTAATGAAAATTAAAATATCTCAGTGAATCGCCTAAATAGACTATGAAAACTATATCACAGGGATAATATCACAGTAAATAAGTTAATGAAAACTATAATATCACAGTGATAATAGCACAGTAAATAGGCTAATGAAAACTACAATATCACAGTGATTATTCTAATTAAAATGTTTGTTAATAATTCTAAATGATATTATAAAAGCTGTCAAAATTAGTTTGTGAATTAAAGAGTCAATGGTGCGAATAAATACATATATATAAATATCGTAAGTTATCAATAATTTTTTTGCTTCTTTTTTTTCCTCCCCTATTGGCAAATGGCCATAAAAAGGTAATTCTAAAGAAAAACACGTGAGCTAAACAAAATACAAAGAAAAAAACATTCAGTGACAACGAAATAAACTATAATGCAAACATCTATACTTACACACATAATAGATAGAATACAACAAACTGTGAGTGATTTTTATTAATTATTGTTTTGCTATTTTTATTTTATTTTGTTTTCACTTTTGTTGATTTTGGGAGTTAGTGCTCTTCAAGAATGTACTCTTTTGCATTTTTAATTTGGCTATCTATGTAGCTCTTAGATTTCTTTTAAATATAAATTATATAATTTATTTAATTTTATTCTCTTCTTTATTTCACAACGCCACAATTCACGTGTTCTTCCCCTTTTTTTCGCTTTTTACAATGTGACCAACTTATGCTATTTATTTAATACTAGACATTGTTATCAATATGTACATATTAATATCGCTTGTTCCAGAATGCCCTTGTATGGCAACTGTGTAAATTGACAGTTGTCAACATCTACTATTTCATATCTGTCATTAGGCAGAATTCGACTAACCTTATAGCACTAAGCAATGAACACATAGAGACGTCAAACAGCTCTAAAGCTGTTTCCAGCTGATTTTTCGGACCTAGTACCCCAAGAAAGAAGAAGAACAGAACAGCTGTTCGACACTCAGTACAAATTGTGCATAGCATCAAAACTGCTTCAGTCGCACAACGACAGCGGAACGATAAGCATGCGTGTACTTCTTTGCGCTGTGCGATCGTTTCCATGTGTGCGTGTATGTATGCACGGCCCGCGTATGAATGTATGCGTTGCTAGTGAAGTTTGGCAATAGGCAAATGCTTCAGCCAGCGTGCTGGCAGGCTGAAGTCAATTTTGTGTTTCGGCGTCGAGAGCCTAGAGAATGAGGCTCAGGTCCGTAGTGAGGGTTTTACGGGCCCCTGTACAATATTTATCAGGGACTCCTACTTAAATTACATTAATTAATAAATATATTTGTGTTTACCAAAGGAATTAAATTTTAGAAATATATCCGCATTAATAAAATTTTTTATGTTTTGTAACCGTGAGCCCCTGACTGTTGAGAGCCCTTCTTGTACCGCACACCCTGCGCACTTTTAGCTACGGGCCTGGCCAGCGTGAAATCAACTGGGTGTTTGTTTTTGTCTTCGAGAGCTAAGAGACCAAATTACAGTGAGCCACAATGGTCATTTGGCGGCAATAATTTTAGTATCAGAAAACATGTGTATTTATGTTTAATTTTTGAGAAGAGGGATTGAAAATTGATAATTATATTATATTTTGTAGAGCAAAGTTATAATATCAAAAAAAGTTGTGATAATTATATTTTTTTTTGTATATGAGTTTACCAATATTGACAAAATTTATGAATTAAAATAAAAAATTCGGAATACATAAATATGTAATTACTAAATAAAATTATCCTCATAGAACAAGACACATGTTTTCAAAAGTTTTAAAATTTTCGCTGCAAGAGAACCATTTTTGGCCACTGTGCCTGTCTCGAGGCTCTCGACGCCGAAACACAAAATTGACTTCAGGCTGCCAGCACGCTGGCTGAAGCATTTGCCTATTGCCAAACTTCACTAGCAACGCATACATTCATACGCGGGCCGTGCATACATACACGCTCACATGGAAACGACCGCACAGCGCAAAGAAGTACACGCATGCTTATCGTTCCGCTGTCGTTGTGCGACTGAAGCAGTTTTGATGCTAGCACAATTTGTACTGAGTGTCGAACAGCTGTTCTGTTCTTCTTCTTTCCTGGGGTAATAGGTCCGAAAAATCAGCTGGAAACAGCTTTAGAGCTGTTTGACGTCTCTATATGTTCATTGCTTAGTACTTATAGGGCCCACGATATTTTGGCGCGAACTTTTTACATACACCAGAAGTTACATCCACATTCCGGATCGCAACAAAATCACCTAACGCATACTTCAGAGGTGCCTTGTGTCTTAGGGAATTATGCGCTTCATTATACTCCTGGGACTTCCGGATATTATCTCCTGCCTGACACCTAATGGTTTCTAAAACTACCGGTTGATCTGGTCCTAACTTCTCCTCAAGATATTCAGTCAATTCATCAACTACGGGTCCTCTCTGCTCACATCCAAACAGCAAAATTGATGGTGTCTTTTTGGTACTACACTGGATCGAATTATTTAGAGCAAACTCTACTCGGGAAACTGCATGATTTAAAGGCTCAGATAATTTACCTAACATCGGAGTTAACACACGGTTTACCCTCTCAACTTGTCCATTGGCCTGGGGTGCTGCCGTTGCCACCTTTATATGTTCGATATTGCGGCTCCCTAGGAAATTACTGAACTCAATTGACGTAAAACATGTTCCCCGATCGGAAACGATTCTACGCGGTCGGCTATAATACTCAAAGTACTTCTCTAAGGCGGCATTCACCTCTCTCGTGCTAGGGGAATTCACAGGGTACAACTTAACAAACTTGGTAAAGGCGTCTATTGTTACTAGCAAATGTTTTCTCTTCGAATTTGTACTCGACAATGGTCCTAGGTGATCTATATGAACCGTATCAAAGGGAGTCGGGCTTTTTGGTATACTATGTAGTGTCCTGTTGTGTATTGCCCTCGGAACGGAATGAAGGATACACGGAAAGCAGTTGCGAATATATTTCTCGACTTTACTTCTCATAAGAGGAAACCAATAAATTTGTTTCAACTTTCCAATACACTTATCTGCAGCAAGATGGCCTAACTTTACATGACATTTTCTTATGACTTCCTCCTGCATGCAACTAGGGGCGTACAAGTACGAGGGTCGTTTGATAAGTCCGTGACTTTTTGAATAAAATATATTTTTTTCGTCAAAGAAGCGTTTTATTTCTCAACATAATCTCCTTTTAGCTTTATACATTTAGTCCAGCGTTTTTCCAATTCTTTTATTCCTTCCAAATAATAGGTTTTCTCAAGGCCCTCAAAATAGTCGTTTGTTTCTGTGATGACCTCTTCATTTGACCCGAATCTCTTACCGCCGAGCCATTTCTTCATGTTTGGAAACAAAAAATAGTCACAGGGGGCTAAATCTGGAGAATATGCTGGATGGGGTAGCAGTTCGTAGCCCAATTTATGAAATTTTGCCATGCTGACTACACACGTGTGCACCCGTGCATTGTCGTGATGGAACAGCACTTTTTTTTTCGCCAAATGCGGTCGTTTCTGCTTCAAATCAATATCGAATCTGTCCAAAAGCTCTGAATAATATTCGCCGGTGATCGTTTTACCCTTTTCAAGGTAATCGATGTGAATGATACCTTGTGCATCCCAAAAAACTGTGGCCATGACCTTGTTGGCCGACAGACCCACCTTGGCCTTCTTTGGTGCACGTTCACCCGGAGAAACCCACTGTCTTGATTGTTCTTTGGTCTCTGGTGTGGTGTGGTGGATCCATGTTTCGTCTACGGTAACGAAACGGCGCAAAAATTCGTTTGGATTGCGGTTGAACATCGCCAAACACTCCTTTGAAATGGTCACACGGTTGCGCTTATGGTCGTGTGTGAGCAATCGCGGCACCCATCGCGCGGAAAGCTTTTTCATGTCCAAATATTCATGTAAAATGTGATGTACCCGTTCAGTTGAGATGCCTACAGCCTCAGCTACCTCACGCACTTTCATTCTCCGATCATCCAATATCATTCCATGGATTTTGTCGACGATTTCTGGCATGACGACCTCTTTTGGGCGACCTGAACGTTCGGCATCACTTGTACTGGTACGACCACAACGGAACTCAGTAAACCATTTCTTAACCATTGAAATTGATGGTGCAGAGTCCCCATAATATTTATCAAGTCTTTCCTTGGTTTCGGTGATGGATTTTTTACGCAAAAAATAATGCTTAATTAGCACACGAAATTCACTTTTTTCCATTTTCGTTAAAATTCACGAGATCGTCTGCTTTCAATGCCTATAAAACGCAAACCAAAAAACGCAGCTTTCTCAAAATTTTACAGTCAGCTGTTAATCGATAACTGCTGACAGGAGCAGTGTTGTATTTAGAGCAGGTGCGCGGCAAATACAAAAAGTCACGGACTTATCAAACGACCCTCGTACAAATTCCTATCAAGATCACTCTTATAAACGATTCCATCTACTAGCTCCAATCCGGGGACTTCCTTTTTCTCTAAGTTTTCTCTCAACGCACGCAATTCGGAATCCCTTGACTGCTCGGTCTGCAATAACAAATCAATATCTCCAGAAGTAGCTCCTACAACTCCAACCATTGATTCGGGCATGGCTATAGTAGAAGGCGACGGAATTCGGTTTGTGTCATCACATGGTACTACAGAAGCGTTCAACAACAAGGGTTCATCTAAATCTTCTGTCTTTCTACACGGTAACGGTTCACTATAGGGTCTATAAAGGGTCGCACTATCATTTAGTTTTTCAACACGATCTACTCCTTTTTCTGTACGAAAATCGCACGGATGATCTGTTTTGCCAGTAAGATTTTCTAACAACTCGGTCTGTCTAGTAAGGGCATCTACATGGTACATACTCGAACCGGGTCTATGGGCAATCGTAAAATTGTAACTTTCCAATTCTAGGGACCACCGGGCTGTACGAGGATTAATTGCTTTCTTGTTCAGAGTCTGCACTAAAGAATTACAGTCGGTTACAATAAGGAAAGGACGGTGTTCCAGGTAAACACGAAATCGGCGCAACGCATAAATAATGGCCAGGGTTTCTAACTCAAAACTATGGTATCGGGACCCGGCACCTGTCGCTTTACGAGAATAATAGAATACGGGGTGGAGTTTATTGTCAGACTGTCGCTGCATCAACACAGCGCTAAGTCCATGTGAACTAGCATCGGTATGCAGCTCCGTTTCAGAGCTAGGGTTATAGATAGCCAATACAGGGGCGGACGATAGGGTATCTTTCAGCGTGTTGAAAGCGTATTTTTCTTGTTTAGACAAAGGAAATGGACCACCTTTTTTTAACAACTCAGTTAATGGCTTCGCAATACGTGAAAAGTTTTGAACGAACTTCCGGAAATACGAAAACAATCCAAGACATGAATGCAAAGTCTTGCAATTATACGGCTCTGGGTTTTTTTATAACTCTTAAGTGTTGATCACTCGGAGAAATACCTTGACTGCTAACATCATACCCTAAATACTCGATGCGCCTTTGCATAAATTCACTTTTTTTGAAATTGACCTCAAGATTATACTCAACCAGCCTGTCTAACAACTTTGCTAAAATACTCGTATTATAATGTTCCCCCATCGAGTAGCTAAAATAATGTCGTCCATGTATACCATAACCTGACGAGCTCTAAACATATCCTGTAATACATCTGAAATAAATCTCTGAAATACAGCCGGTCCATTCTTAAGACCAAAAGGTATTGCCCGTCAGGTGTTACAAAGGATGTATACTTTACAGACTCTTCCTCAATTCCAATATGGTGAAACCTATTCTTCAAATCAATAGTGGTAAATACTGATTTTCCTTCTAAATACTCTAAACAATCTTCAATTAATGGCAACGGAAAGTTATCATGGATTGTCATCTTATTAAGACCTCGATAATCTACACACATTCGCACTTTTCTATCCTTCTTCTTTGCTAGAACTACTGTTGACGCATAAGGAGAGTTACTAGGTCTTATTACATTTTCTGCTAATAATTCATTAATGGTTTTCGAGACAATTTCTCTTTCATAAAACGACAATATTCTGGGAGGACTATAAAAGGGTGTCATGTCATTTAATCATATGCGCGTAGTGCATCTTGCTGGACCGCAACTTTTACAAAATTCTTGCATGTAATGTTCTCGCCCTATTTCTTGGCAGGCGCCAGTCACCTTCTGCCCAAATTCATTGCCAACGTTAACATCACTCTCATCCAAAATAGCAGTACAGACACTGGACAGCTCAAGGAACCATTCTCTACATCTATGAGCCTCAACCGGGGATACATTTGAGTTTACAGGGTATTTTAAAGGGTAATCTTTAACTAATTGAGTATTGTTTAACAAGGATGCACAGATAGATTTATGAGAAAATAAACAAGTTTTATTCTTAGAGTTCTCTTTAGTAGGGTTGCACAAAATTAATTTCATCTTTAGTGTTTTCATTATATCTCTTCCCAGCAATAGCGGTGCGGGTAAAATTAACTCGGGGACAACAAAAACTTCGATTTCAAAAAATCGTCCTTTAATCGTAAGTAAACATCTGACTTTTCCGTAAGTCATTATTACATTCCAATTCCATGGAATAGCGTTTTGCTTAATTCTACCTTATCGAATATATTTTTGAAAATGCGCTTCGTATGTACTTGATTATGTCTCCTGGAAATTTCCTTGATGCGCCAGATTCCGCATAGCAATGAAATAAGTCAGCACCGATTCTCCTTGCAGGATTCTGCGACCCTCCAAACGCTTGGCCACTTCATGGTTCGATGTTTCGACACCGAAAACCTTGACTAACGTATCCATTAGTTGCTCCCACGTAGTAGTCATTTCGTACATTATATACTCCTTTGCTGAACCAGAGAGCAAACGGTTAGCAAGAGTCCAGCGCTGAACACGATTCAGTCCATACATCAGGGCAGTCCTTTCCAACTCCCTGATCCAGACATGGACTGACAAGAAATCGTCTCCCGAGAACTTGGGAATGCTTCCCTCGATGTCGGCGACACTCAGCCGACTGCGTTCCTCTATTGCAGCCCGCTCCACACCCTTCTCCATCTCAGAAACCTTCAGTTTCAGTGCAGCGACTTGTCTACGGGCATTGATCAAGTCCGCTTCGAGCCGTAGGGTTTCCAGCTCTGCCATCATATTTGTCTTTTTTTTGGGCAAACCCCACACCTGATTTATAATTTATTTAATTTTATTCTCTTCTTTATTTCACAACGCCACAATTCACGTGTTCTTCCCTTTTTTTCGCTTTTTACAATGTGACCAACTTATGCTATTTATTTAATACTAGCATTGTTATCGATATGCACATATTATTATTGCTTTTAATTTGGTATTTACAATTAGTTTATTATTTTTTTGATTTTCAATGGAATTTTCAATTTAATTTACTCATGGTTGAGTTTAATTAATTATTTTTGATTTTGATTTTTCTTTAATTTCCTTAATTTCTTTGTATTATCATTTTTAAATCTATATGATATGATTTCTAAACCTGATCGCTTATTCTTATAATTTGCTTTTTTGGTCTATTTAGTTTTGCATGATTTTTAATTTTTAATTTACATCTACCATTATATTATTATATTATTATAACCGAGCCTATATATATATATCTATTCGCAACCAATGACAAATGAATAAAATGAATGTATAAATAAATAAATGAGAAATCGCCTTGTTATAAATGAAAATTAAGAATTAATACTAATATACACTCTTATCCTTAACTATCCTTGTTTTCAGGAGTCATGAAGGATGGATATAAGGCAACTATGCATTGAAAAATAGTGGCCTAAAGGGATCGCCGATATATATATCGCGCAATAGGCGATCATGGAAGGGTGAGGTAACAGCCACTTCAGTAAGTAAGGCGTGCTCAGAAGGCTGCTATAAAGTGTTACTACTTCCGAACTACTGCTCTTCTTTCTCTTTCCCTTCGGTCGCTCCGGTTCCCTCCGACCGAGTCTGTTTTGGTTCTATTTTACGATCGTCGTAAGGCAATAGAGCACGCGATTTTTTTTATTTATGTTATTATTGGTTTTGAGCCTAAGTTGAAACGGTTATGTTTCATTTACCCACCCCATTGCCGACACACATGAGCCGGAAACCAGCGCGTGCTTACGTACCGTCAACTAAATAAAATCTGCTCACTTTTTGTATGCTACAACGTAGTTACAGAAAAGTTTAGCCTGCTTTATTTCGGATCGCTTGGATCCCTTTCGTTTGTTTGCTCACACAACTCAGAAGTTGCGTGTGTGTGTGTATAAGCAAGCTAGATTTACATAGTCAGCGCTGTTGCGAGAGTAGTTCACAAAGTTTGTGACATTTAAGCATGTGCATATGCATATTTGTATGAATTTAACAAATTAAACTACATGGGAACATAGGTCGAAGGGTATTCCACTGTCGCGTGTCGCACGACTGTTGCTTTCCTTACTGGTTTTTAAATGGCCTATCAGAACTATCTTTATTTCAAATTAATAATGTTCCTATTTGTAGCAGTAGAATGCTTGATTTAGTTTTCTCTTCTGACATACTATTAACACATTATCTCCACAACTGATCCCTTTGTACATCCTGAAGATCGCTACCATCCTACGCTTGACCTTGTTCTAGCTCTGCCTACTCTTATGCAAACTGCATCTGTTCCTCGTTAAGTAAAATCACATCAAAATCATTTAATTTTAGAACATGATTATTAATTTTTTTATACATGTTCTGACCTAAATACTTGCTTCTCATTTTTTTATTCCTCTATGAATTCATTTTTCGACTAATGTGTTCCTCTTGCTTTTCCCGTAAAGTCAAACCAGCTTGTATCTCTCGTCAACTTATGAGGTTAAACGAGAGCAACAGTCGCGCAAAACGCGACAGTGGGATACCCTTCGACCTATGTTCCCGTGTAGTTTAATTTGTTAAATTCATACACATATGCATATGCAAATGCTTTGAAATTAATCCCGACAGATGGCGCTCGCGCTTCGCGCTCGCCCGCCTTTCTTGTTAGCTGACAGAAGCACTTCGTTTTATGCTCATACTTTCTTTAATAACTTTCAGCTTAGTATTTGTTAAAGTCAGAAAGTTATATCTTTTATACAGCGCTTACAAATTGAGTTCAAAAATAAAGTTATTAATTTGTGGGGGCGGTGGGCGAGGCACCTAACATTTAAAATAAACTTGATCTGCGCCGAGTATATAGGAACGTTCATCCCAAATTTGGTGACTCTAGCTCTTAGCAGACATGGCTCAATCGACTCGGCTAATGATCCTGAGCAAGAATATATATGACTGTGCAATATTCTCAATGTTCAAAAGCAGTACGAATTTCTGACGTGATTCAATTGACCTGTTCGATGTTTTTCTCTGAAGCCAAATTTATGTGTTGGAAGTGTGTTGTTTATTTTAAGATGAGGACTAATTCGCAGGAGTAGCATTTTTCAAACAACTTTGACAGACAAGTTAGTAAGCTTATCGCTTATGTTGGAGCACATCAAGATAGAAAATTGTAATTAAGCTAGTATCTAAGAGAACACAAGAAGTGTCGTAAAACTTAATTTATTCTCTTAAGTTTTGACGATCGGTAAATGGCGACGGCGAATTCGGGGAGTGTGGTCGGATTGTACCCCACTCTCACTTATTGAAAACACTCTCGTAGAAGTAATCTTCGAAGCCAGCAGCAGGAATAAATTGTAATAATTATTAAATCCGAGCCACCGCGTCTTTTTTTGTAATTTATGAATTTTCGTTCTCTAAAAACGCTTAGAAAATTTTCATTGGCGCCCGAGCAGGGACTTCAGTGTGTTTTTCGGCATTAAAAAATTATTTTGTTTGATAATTTAGTGTGTGCTGTGTGGCCATTGCTTCGCGCGTTTCGTGTGTGGGTGCAAATTAATATTTGAAGGTGCCATCGCTTAACGACCAAATTAAGCTGCCAACCCGTTGTTGTCGCTATCGCCACTGGATTACTGTGCCTTATGGAGGATACTCGTCGGTCCATGTCTATCGATTCCCTAAATAGTCTCCAGGTATTCAAAATATATAAAATCATACGTGTATGTATGTATATATATATACTATACTTTCGCGCCTATCTAAATAAATGACCGCCAAAATATTGAGCAGAACAAAACTGTTCGCAGGTACATATATATATAGACATATACATGCATATATAAAAGTGAACATACATACATACATATGAAGTTTAGTAGTCACTAACAAATTATTATTCGCATGATAATAAATAATTATAAATAAAAACGACTATATTTATGTTAGGTGAAAATATAAAATTATTGAATAATTGAGTATGCGTGTTAATGCAAATTATCTCTTTCCGATCTTCGGTTAGCGCATATATTTGCATATTGACCGCTAACTTGGAACATCTGTGAATAGTTACATACATTTGTTGTTGCGTTTGTTCACCTCGAACCTTCCTTTGAGCTCACATATTTTCGTTGTTTCGACTTCGCTTGCATTTGGCGCTGCTTGCATTTGGTCACCCCACACCCTGCATATACTATTACTGTCTACAAACGTAGCACAGAAAATGTTTGATTTGAATTTCGTTTTCTCTTGTTTCCCTTTTCGTTTGTTTGATATACACACATACCACTTAGAGTACGTGTGCATATATTCTCTCGTTACATTGCATTCCCCGCACCCGGCATTTTACATTGCTACCTACAAACGAAGTTATAGAAAAGTTTAGCCTGCTTTATTTCGGATCGCTTGGATCACTTTCGTCTGTTTGCTCACACAACTCATAAGTTGCGTGTGTGTGTGTATAAGCAAGCTAGATTTACATAGTCAGCGCTGTTGCGAGGGTAGCTTACAAAGTTTGTGACATTTATTCCTTTTTGACTTTTATAAGTGCTTGCTTTATTCAACATGTCTGAGACCTAAAAGATAAGTGAAAAGCCACAAATCAGATAGACAAGTGCAAACGAAAGCAAAAGTCGCGCAAAACGCGATAGTGGGATACCCTTCGACCTATGTTCCCGTGTAGTTTAATTTGTTAAATTCATACACATATGCATATGCACATGCTTTGAAATTAATCCCGACAGATGGCGCTCGCGCTCGCCCGCCTCCCTTGTTAGCTGACAGAAGCATTTGGTTTTATGCTCATACTTTCTTAAATAACTTCTGTGATTATTGTCCGATCCGATTGTGATTTGGACACTACGTAGATATTTCATTCAGCTTAGTATATCTTAAAGTCAGAAAGTTGTAACTTTTATACAGCGCTTACAAATTATGTTCAAAAATTAAATTATTGATTTGTGGGGGCGGTGGGCGTGGCACCTAGCATTTGAAATAAACTTGATCTGCTTACCGTATACAGGAGTCTTCCTGCCAAATTTGGTAACTCTAGCTTTTATAATAGCTGAGATCTGTGCGTTCACACAGACAGCCGGACAGACAGACAGCCATGGCTCAATCGACTCGGCTTGTGATCGTGAGCAAGAATATATATACTTTATAAGGTCTCCCACGCCTTCTTCTGTCTGTTACATACATTTGCACAAAGTTAGTATACCCTTTTTTGACCATTTTCAATGGTCGAAGGGTATACAAATTATAACAGCTACACATAGTGTGGAAGAGTATTATTACTTTCTGCCAACCGAAAATGTATATACATATGTAACAGACCGATGACAGCGGTGGCAGGGTAGCGGATGACAGGGGTGGTGTTGTGGTTAATGAAAAGAATTTTTTTATTTTTGCATAAATTATTAAAACGTTTAATAAACATTAATAATAATTTAGGAGTAGATGTTTTAATAAGAAGGCTCTCAAAAACATTCCTGATGTGCACATGGTTTCGCCTCAGTAGGCAATCGAATATACACAAAGCGACAGTGTGAAGGAATCTGTGAGAAAGTAGATGGTGTATGTTTAGAATAAGAAGAAAGGCAAACGCCAAGAGACGGCAGTTTGTTTAGAAAAAGGAGATGGGCAATAAGCGTTAAAACTATAACTTCTTACTTGTCTTTGTTCGTAAACAACAGCAAAGCCAATTCTGATATGTTGAGTGGGATGCACCTAATTGAATTTGCATATGCATACATGTATATATACGTGTCCCACTCCAACATGCACTATTTTATAAGGGCTTATGATCGCCTCTATGTTCTAGCATTCTAATTACCAGATATCGTAAGAAAAACAAAACATTGCAACATTCAATAGGAATCATATTAACCTTGCAAGATCATCACAGACAAAAACCGAAAAGAGAGATAGCATGTGTGTGACTTTTTAGCTGCTTTCTTATTAGTTATTATACCCTTCGACCATTGAAAATGGTCAAAAAAGGGTATACTAACTTTGTGCAAATGTATGTAACAGGCATAAGGAGGCGTGGGAGAGCCCATAAAGTATATATATTCTTGCTCAGGATCACAAGCCGAGTCGATTGAGCCATGTCTGTCTGTCTGTCCGTCTGTCTGTGTGAACGCACAGATCTCAGCTATTATAAAAGCTAGAGTTACCAAACTTGGCAGGAAGACTCCTGTTTACTATAAGGAGATGAAGTTTATTTCAAATGTTAGGTGCCACGCCCACCGCCCCCACAAATCAATAATTTAATTTTTGAACTTAATTTGTAAGCACTGTATATAAGATACAACTTTCTGACTTAAACATGTACTAAGCTAAATGAAATCTCTACGTAGTCCCCAAATTACAATCCAATCGAACAATAAACACAGAAGTTATTTAAGAAAGTATGAGCATAAAACCAAGTGCTTCTGTCAGCTAACAAGGGAGACGGGCGAGCGCGAGCGCCATCTGTCGGGATTAAATTCAAAGCATGTGCATATGCATATGTGTATGAATTTAACAAATTAAACTACACGGGAACATAGGTCGAAGGGTATCCCACTGTCGCGTTTTGCGCGACTGTTGCTCTCGTAATGCTTTAAAATTATTCACGACAGATGGCGATAGATGGAGATAGAATGCACATTGTTTACTTTTGGCATGTGTGTGACTTTTTAGCTGCTGTCTTATTAGTTATAATGCCTTAAAATTATTCACGATAGATGGCGCTCGCGCTTCGCGCTCGCCCGCCTCCCTTGTATTAGCTGACACAAGCACTTGGTTTTATGCTCATACTTTCTTAAATTACTTCTGAATTTATTGTTCGATCGGATTGTAATTTGGTGAGTTCGTAGATATTTTAATCAGCTTAGTTTATGCCAAATTATAAGGCTGTATCTTTCATATGTCGCTTACAAATTGAGTTCAAAAATTAAATTATTTATTTACGGGGGCGGTGGGCGTTGCACCTAACATTTGAAATAAACTTGATCAGCTTATAGTACACAAGAGTCTTCCTGCCAAATTTGGTAACTCTAGCTTTTATAATAGCTGAGATCTAGGCGTTCACACAGACAGACGGACAGACAGACAGACATGGCTCAATCGACTCGGCTTGTGATCCTGAGCAAGAATATATATACTTTATTGGGTCTCCGACGCCTCCTTCTGCGTGTTACATACATTTGCACAAAGTTAGTATACCCTTTTTTGACCATTTTCAATGGTCGAAGGGTATAAAAAATTATCAATGTGCTTGCAATGATTTGACAAGTTAGTGCTGATATTGATCGTATACAAACAGCAATTAAAGCGAAGACCATTTCGTCTGATAAAACAGAGTTAGCGTGCCGATTAGAGCTTTTGGAAGGTTATATACAAAAGACAATGGATTTACAGACTGATCTAGAATTAGGGGTAGTTAAGCCGTATCAATTAACGGATTATAACTATACAAAGGCCCTCGATAGTCTCAAAGCAGTATATCACAACAAATGTTGGTGTTGCAACAATAGATAGCAAAAATAAGATATGTGCTTCTATTCAGTCACGCATAAATTCTCATAACTTTTCGGCTGAATGTTGGATATTGATATCCATTTCAACAACACAGCCTGGACATTCCATGGGTATCTCAAATTGGAAATACCTAAAAATATAAAACTGGCAGACCCAGAATTCAATAGGCCAGCTAAGGATGATTTTCTTTTGGGAGCAGAATTGTTTTACGAATTATTGTGAGTTGGGCAAATAAAACTAAATTCTGAACTTCCTATAATGCAAAAAATGCTGCTAGAAGGGATAGTTCAGTGGGTGTTTAATCGCCCAAACTTTCTTGTTCTTTCGACTCGTTAGTTAACTGTTTCTGGGAATTGGATCAATCCCCGTTCGTTTCCAAGTGGATTTTCCTCTCAAGACCGATCTAAAAGTTCTTGGCCGGTCCTTTCAAACTGCTGAAAGGCGTTTTTGCAACTTGAGCGTAAATTATCAAAGGAAGCAGTTCTTAGAAACATGTAAATTGGAGAGAAAATACTTCACAAAATATTCAGGCATACCGACTTAATACAGTCACATACGGTACAGCTTCTGCACCTTTTCTGGCGATACGCTGCTTGTTTGAGCTGGCCAACATGCACGCACAATCACATCCTATTGGATCAGATGTGATTAAGAAGTGCTTTTATGTTAATGATATGTTGGCAGGTGCAGATAGTGTAAAAGAACTTAACACTATTTGCAATGAAGTTCAAAAAATATTGGAATCAGGAAGTTTTCCACTTGCCAAGTGGGCAACCAACTGTAGTGATCTGTCGTTCAAAATAAAAGCTAGAGACGAAGTGACTCAAAATTGATAATTAGAGTTCCGTAAAAACTCTCGAACCTCAAGAGGATATATTTAAATATCATCTCAATGTGGAAAGTTTTGCTTCGGCTAAACCAACGAATCGGAACATATTGACTGCAGCTTCTCGTTTGTTTGACCCTCTTGGTTTGCTGTGTACAATTGTTACCAAGGACAAAATGTTGTTGCAGGAGTTGTGGAAACTGAAAATAGACTGGGATGAAGCTATTTCAATGAGTCTGCATACAACATCGAATAAGTTTACCATGACATTGCGTGATTTACATGTTGTTGTTTGTTTTGCCTCAAAGGCGGTACATTTAGAGCTGGTAACGGATTTATCAACTGATACTACTTCGGATTGTGTCCCACTCTCACTTATTGGAAAAAGTCTCGTAAAAGCAATCGTCGAAGCCAGCAGCAGCAATAAATGGTAATAATTATTAATTCCGAGCTAACGAGTCTTTTTTTTAATTTATGAATTTTCGTTCTCTAAAAACGCTTAGATATTTTTAGGCAATGGATTTTAAAAAAATTCATGGTCTATTGTGTTTGTCGGAACGAAAATGTGCCTAACAGGCAGAAGGAGGCATCTCCGACCCCATAAACTAAAACCGATTTAAATGAAATTTTCACATAACGCCCGTGGCAAGGTATTTGTCATGTAAGATATACAACTTTGGTTATTGAGTTAATATTCTAGTTTTTAAATAGTTATTACTGATTTTCAGAGGCGTGAAGGGGCGTATCCAAATTTTAAAAAAACTTTGAGACACTGCAATATATACGTATGTTGTCGCAAAATTTGATGACTCTAGCTCTTATAGTTTCTGAGATCCAGGTGTTCATACAGACAGACAGACGGTCAGACGGACAGACAGACATGGCTCAATCGACTTGGCTACTGATACTGGTTCAGAATATATATAGTTTATGTGATCGGAGATGCCTCCTTCTGCCTGTTACGCATATTTCCGTTCCGACAAACACAATAGACCATGCATTTTTTTAAAATCCATGGCCTAAACATATACTTTCTCGTTTCGTCCATTAAAATGGAACAAGAAAAGCCGATGACGATAGAAAAAGGCTACGAGTATATGTAAAGAGCATTCGCCGGGTAGAACAGCGTCTAGAAACTGGACCACTAGACGCCTCCGAGCTTGAGTGCAAGCTTCAAATTTTGCAACCGGACTTCAAGAACATATTGAAAGCCTTGATGAAAACGATGAGTTTGGAGCCGAGTTGGAGGAATTGTCAATCACGACCAAAGCGAGAATTATGTCGCTTCTTTCAGCCGTGAAGTCATCGAGCGAACCAAAAGAAAAGGTTTCGGCTCCGATGACACCAACTTGAGCTCGACTCCCTAATTTGGCATTAATTTGGCATTACCTAAATTTAGTGGCAATTATTCTGAGTTCAAGAATTTTATGGGATTATTCGAGACTCTTGTTCATAATGATAAGAGCATTCCGGCTATCGAAAAGTTTAACCACCTGATCTCCTGTCTCTCTGGTGATGCTTTGGGAACGATTAAGGCATTCCAAGTCACCGAGAGCAACTATGAAAAGGCTATGGAAAGCCTAAGGAGAGTCTACGATAACGAATGCCTTAATAGTGAAAATAGTGAATGCAATGCTAATTCATTTGGTATTAAATAGAGTAGATCATGTGACCAAACAAAAATGGGAAGAGCAGCTAGATTATGACAAATTAACTTTGTGGTCCGATTTTGAAACCGTCGATACCAGCATCTAACTGCTGAAGAATCGACAAAGCCAAAATCGGAAAAAGTAGTTCCAAACAGGCAGCATAATCAAAGTTCCTTTGCCTGCTCTTCAACTAGCACCAATCAGACCTGCAGTAACTGCAATTCAAATGACCATTTAATAGAAACTTGTAGTCCGTTCGCTCGTCTCTCCTTCATGCAGAGATTTGAGTTTGTAAAGTCCGCATCGTTATACATAAACTGTTTAAAAAAGGGTTACACTGTGGTAAAATGCAAATCTAAAAAATGTCGAGTTTGTGGTCGCTCGCATCATCAATTATTGCATAGATACACAGTGACTGAAAATAGCTTAGCGCTACCACCACCTTTAGAGAATATTTCTCCTCCTCCAAGTCAAGATCACTCTTCCACTACGCATTCTATGCATGCGTCAGCGTTGGAAAAGGTAATTCTTGCAACGTCGATCGTAAGCGTCCGAACAAAAAGTGGAAATTACATTTTGGCCAGAGCACTTCTTGACTCTGGGGCACAAACTAACTTCGTAACTGAAGATTTAGCTCAACGCTTACATATCCGCAAAGAAGAGTCATGTATAAACTTGCTTGGTATTGGCGCAGCCAATTCTCAAGTCAAGAATAAAATACATACGGTGGTGAAGTCGCGAATAACTGGTAGTGAGTTCTAGTTTGATTTTTGGGTACTAAAATCAATTTCTGGGTATCACCCAGACCAGTCAGTCAAAGTCAGCGACTGGAAAATCCCAAAGAACCTACCATTAGCTGACCCATACTTTTACAAACCTCAACGGATTGATATGTTAATTGGTGCAGAGTCCTTTTTCGAGTTGTTGTCCGTCGGTCAAATTAAGCAGGGTCCGGAGTGTCCAATTCTGCAAAAACCCTTCTTGGCTGGGTTGTAGCTGGAAAATATGCTCCAAAGAGTCCAGCTCCCCAAGGTACCTCGTCAACAATAAGTTGCCAAGAAGAATTGTTTGTCTCGATAGATGAAACACTGCAGAAGTTTTGGCACTAGAGGAATTGTCATCTACTAGGAAAATATAGTCGCCAGAGCAACAGCTCTGTGAAGACCACTACAGATTTTGCCCTCGGGTCGCTTTGAAGTTAGACTGCCGTTTAAATCATACCCAAACGTTTTAGGCAACTCGTTCGAGGTTGCAAAACGGCGTTTCTTGTCGCTCGAAAAAAGACTAATTCGTGACCAAGGTTTGAAGAAAATGTATCTCGAATTTATGGAAAAGTATTTCGCCTTAGGTCATATGTCACCATCGGACATAGATGTTACGTCTACTCCGCACTACGTTATTCCCCATCAGTGCGTTCTGAGACCTGAAAGTACTTCAACAAAACTCCGTGTGGTGTTTGACGCATCCTTTAAGACGTCCACACACGTGTCTCTTAACGAAATTCTGATGATGGGGCCTACAATTCAAGAAGACTTGTATTCAACTCTTCTTCGCTTCAGGTTACATCGTTTCGCTTTGACAGCTGATGTCAAGAAGATGTACCGCCAATTAATGGTGAATGAAGCTGATAGGCAATTCCAATTAATAGTGTGGAGAGGAGATCCATCTGAATCCTTGAGATTATATAAGCTCAACACCGTTACTTATGGTACTGTTTAAAGAGGTTGAGTGAAGCCGTAAGAGGATCTCTCCCTAGAGCTTCCGAAGTTATTCGGTCCGACTTTTATATCGATGACATGTTAACTGGTGCTGCATGCATAGATGAACTTAAGACAATTAAGTCTGAAGTGACTCAGGTTCTTTAAACAGGAGGTTTTGAATTAAGCAAGCGGTTTTCAAACTCACCTGAGGTCATTGCATCTGAGAGCACAGTTAAACCGATAACTATCTCGGATTCAGTTTCAACTAAGGCTCTAGGTATATCATGGACTCCTAGCGGAGATGCCTTAAAGTTCAAAATTGTCACCTCAGTCATGGTTCTCCGAGCGACAAAAGGAACATATTGTCGGTGACATCGAAGCTGTTTGACCCCCTCGGCTTATTAAGTCCAATTGTCATTCAAGGCAAGATCCTATTGCAGGAGTTATGGATTAATAAGTTGGACTGGGATGAGTCTATTCCACAGCAGTTGGAAACAGCTTGGAATAAATTGAAGGAAACATTGTCGAGAGTGGAAGAAATCTCCATACCTCGATATGTGTTCACTAATCCGATGTCAGCAATACAATTACATGGTTTCGCCACCAGTTTCTTGGTGTATGTTTTCGTTGTTGAGAGTTGGGGGGCGACTAACAAATGCTCCTATATCGTATGATGCCAAGTTTCCATTGTTGTTGACTAAACGCTCTAAATTCGTACAGAGCTATGTCCGAAATTTGCATCAAACCAATTTTCATGTTGGCCCACAAGCACTTGTGAGTATCCTTCGGGAGCGTATTTGGATTGTTAACGCTCAGGAGGTCGGCACTCAGACAGTTCGTTCGTGCATTAGATGTTTCAAATGCAAACCGCGACTTCTGACTCAAATAATGGGGAATTTACCCGCAGACCGACTCCGTGCTATCCGCCCTTTTGACATTTGTGGCGTTGACTTTTATGGTCCAGTGTACAAAACACTTAAAATCCGTGGTAGGCCCCCTTATAAGTCCTACATAGCGCTGTTCGTGTGTTTTGCGTCCAAGGCAGTTCATTTAGAAGTTGTTTCCGATCTTTCCACTGACTCCTTTTTTTATGTTTTCAAAAGTTTGTTGGTCGCCGAGGATGTCCGCAGATCGTGCACTGCGACAACGCGACGAACTTCGACGATCCGCGACGGAAGATCGAAGAGCAAGCGGACGCAATTCGCGAATTCGCATCAAAAAGCGGGTGCGACTTTGTGTTCCCACCGCTTCGAGCACCACAGATGGGAGGACTATGGGAGGCAGGTATCAAAACTGCAAAGCACCTACTCCAACGAGCGGTGTGCAGCGCGCAGTTGACTGCGGAGGAGCTGCAAACAGTCCTCGTCGGCGTCGAGGCGGTGATGAACTCGCGGCCACTAGGACCAATCAGCCAGGACCCCAGCGACAGAGAAGCCCTAAAACCAGGGCACTTGCTGACAGGCGGGTCGCTACTCTCCCCACCAGCACTCCGGACCCCGGACCAGACGGGTCTCAATTGCTTCCGGCGATGGCGACTTGTCTCGTCAGTCAGGCAACAGTTCTGACAGCGATGGTCCCGCGAATATGTGCTGGGCCTTCAAATCCCGCGAATATGTGCTAGGCCTTCAATCCTTCAACAGCAGCAGCCCAACATCAAAGAGGGCGAACGAACTCTTTTTTTCATTTTCGCCAAAATTACAGCCACAGCAGTTTTTCGGTTAATAATAATTATTTAGATAAACTAATCTAAATTTTCAACGTCTATGTTTTTTTCGTTAATGAACTGTGTGAGTTCTTGTGTATGCCGTTAAACGCCATTTGCGTTCCACAGAGATATCCGTAAGGAAGCCATTATGGGGATTTTGAAGATGCAAGAAGTTGTATCAGGATATTTTGGTTTTTCATAAGGTCTTGCAAGGTATTTTGCATGAACGTCTTGAAGTCTTTCATGCTTTGCTGTAGGGATAGATAGCATCATAGTTTCGATGCCACTTTGTTGAGAGTGTTGGATATTTGTCGATATATGTTCTGAATGAGCTGTTCTTGTCCGGATTTTAAGGTGCTAGCGAAAGAAATTGTAGGAGTAGTGCTTGGGACAGTTAAGGGTGGTTGAAACATCGGTTGCGGAGAGTAAAAATTGACTTTTTTGTATGTATGTGCTGTGACAATAAGTTTGTTTAGGCGGCTCATCAATTCTTTGTAAGCCACACAGCCTTTGTAGATTGCCGTATGTTTTTCCCCGCAGTTACTGCATTTCTTCACAGACTTATCTTCCTTAGTTTTGGGGCAGTTAGTGGTAGTATGAGGTTCGCTACAGACCACACATATGAAAGAGTGCAGTATGCCTTGGTGCGGCCGTAGCAATTAGCACATTACGTTTGTGCGGCTCCTCAACGGTGATCCTCCGATGTAGAAAGTACTGTAGATTGTATATTGGATGCACTTCATTTTTCTTTAGTGCCCGGACCACTGGTTCGACTTCAATTTTAAATAGTGGCTGCGAAACTTTGTCTTTGTTTTGCAGAAAAGTTTTTGACATTCAGAGCCTCAATTGTTTCGGCAGGTGTCACTGTTGCTTCAATGCCCTTATATAATACCTGGAGCCCTTTGCAACTTTTTAATTGGTAGGTAAAGTAGTTTTTATCAGCTTCATTTAGGTATTTAGTCACTATACGGTGGTCTGCTTTTGTTTGAATCTGTAGTTTTGTTTCATGAATATTTAATTTGTTAAGCGGGATAATATGGAATTTGCTGTCACCAACCAATGCAACGAGTTTATTTACAAGTGCGTTTGTACTCTGTTCTCGTATGAATACAGATGGGGACCTGGTCTTTTTTGGTTGCCCTACCGTTGTTTCGTTGGGTTGTTCGGTCGCAGAATCAGCCAAGATAGCATATCGGTTTGAATTGTTTACTTTCGAGTTAGTTGGAGGTGAGGGTGCTCGATCAGTGATTTGCGGCGAGACGAAAGAAAAGTATGCATTATTGCGTTGTAAAGAGAGCCAGTGCTCGTCTTGTTCACATTGTCGCTGAGTGCGTATGTCGTTCTGATTCATTGTTCTAATTATTTATTTCAGTAAAGAATTACTATAGTCAATAATCGTTAGTCGTGCGAACTGCACTTTGTGTTTAACTTTCACTATACTGTTGTAGTTTTAGAACTTGCTATTCGTAGCTAAGAAAGAAACACGTCTGCACTCGCCGACGTTCGATCACGAAATATGTTGTATTTAGAGCAATATTAATCATTGCCAATCTAAGTGGGACCGTAATGAACTATCACTTTGCCATTTCATTCAAGTCGGATAGATATATACGATATAGAAATTGTGATGAGCTGAAAGAAAACATCTGGAGAACGAAAAGAGAAAGAATGTTGTATAAAATGATTAAACAATTCCATTTTGGCGTCTATATACATAGATGACAAAGAAAGAGACAATCACTTCTATATAGGAGATTGTATATGTGCAGCGATTAAAGTTATTATATGTAACTGAAACAGACTGTATTATTTAATTCTGCACGAACTTCGGCATACCGAAGGTAACTTGTCTTTTTGTTTGTTTTCGTGTTTGCTAATTAAAATGAAATATTTCAATTTTAGGTGTGAGTGGTTCAAATACTTTGGGTGCTGCTGGGACTATTGGAGGAGCCAGCGGCGGAAATGTTGGCAACTCTGGCAATGGCTGGGGAGATCCGCGTGAGATTCGCTCATTGGCAGGAGGAGGAGGGGGTCCAATGGATATACGTAATGTGGATCCTCGTGATCCAATACCAATGCGAGCAGTTGGTGCACCCTCAGGAGATCCACGTGATTTACGTGATTGATCCACGTGATTCAATTCGTGGTGATCCACGTGGTATATCAGGACGGTTTAATGGCACATCAGAAATGTGGGGACATCATTCGATTCCACATAATCAAATGTAAAATATTAACAAAATGGTTTGTCCATCGAGTGTCGGTGCAGCTGGAGTGAGCGCATCCAATTCAAATATTGGACCGGGCGGCGTTGGATCTGTTTCAAATAACATTGGCACACAATGGGGAGCATCTCAGACTGTGGTTGTTGGGGGTCCCAAGGATCATTCGAAACAAATAACTGGATGGGAAGAACCATCGCCACCACCCCAAAGGCGTAATATACCTAATTATGATGATGGCACATCGCTGTGGGGCCAACAGTCTCGTGTGCCCGGTGGCGGTGGCAGTACACACTGGAAGGATATGACGGATTCAATAAATCGCAGCCATTTAATGCGAACACAGAATCCGAATGCAACTACTAGTGGTGTTCCAGTTGGTGGCAGTAATATCAATAATCAAATTTCTGGTGTCGTTGGCCCCCAGAGTCGCATTGCCAACTCTATTGGACCGAGTGGAGTTGGTCAACATGGTAAACCTGATGCCATATGGGTGCATCCCAATAACAATTCTGGAGTTGGTGGTGGTGGAGGTGTTGTTAGTGGCAGAAATGCTTCTGTTAGCTCTTGGGGTGATGAATCTCACAACGTTGCAGCTGTTTCTGGTAACAATTGGGTAACAGATGATAAATCAAGCGCAGGACTCTCTCAAATCGGCACCAACTCAAACTCGTGGAGCGATACGTCTTCAGGCGTCGGCAGCAGTTGGGGAAATAAACAAAATAAATTACCATCAACAAGTGGAGCTCCCTCAAACTGGAGTAATGCCAATACTGTGGGCGCTAATGTTGGAGAACCTGGTGATCTTTCACCGGAGTGGCCTCATGGTGGCATTGTTAGCAAACCACAGCAGCAGCAACAACAAAAGCTAGCTGGCATCAACGTTAGTCTCGGAGTGCTCAACACGGACATGATAAAGCAGAGTAAACAATATAGAATTTTGGTCGAGAATGGTTTTAAAAAGGATGATGTGGAAAGAGCTTTATTGAGTGCCAACATGAATATTGAGGAGGCCGCTGAAATGCTACGTGCTAATATTAATTCGTTGTCAATGGAGGGCTGGCGTCGCCACGAAGAAGCCCTCGGTTCCTATGATCATTCAAATTCCCCAAACAGTGGCGGATTCCCACAGCGCTATCCTATGAGTGGCACACAGACTTCATTGTCATTCCCTCCGGTAAGTTTAAACTCATGCAATATGCATTATATATATTATATTATGTATTAAATGATATACTTATAATACATATTATATTTTAATTATATTAGAAGCAAATTGTTTATGCAATGAGGGATAATTAGATTTGTTCAGCTGTATATTAATTATTGTCCCAGGAGACATCTTCGATGCCATAAAGTATAATATATATTTGTGTATATATTATATGTATATTAGGTCCGCAACTAAGTTCTTTTTTTGATGAAAATTTAATTTTATTATAAAAACAGAAAAATTACAAATGGATTATTCAAAGTATTTGCCATCGCTAGACACAACTGTTGCAATCTTTCTGGCAGAACTAAAATATCTTGTTGCTAAAAGTGTTCGTTTTTTGAGCTTATTCACTAATCTAGCTATTTTTCAATGTCTACATACTTCATGGAACTGCTGATCTGCAGCCAAAAATGTAATAAATCGGCTGCGGAATATCTGAGGAATGTAGAGCGATCTCAAGTAGATTTTGAACAGTTTTCGCAACGTGAATACGACATTTGTCATGCAGAAAAATCACTTTATCGTGCCCGTTGCTCGTATTCTGTCCTGTTTTTCAGCATCAATTGAGTGCGATACTGTGCCTCAGTGATGGTTTCAACAACTCACAGTAAGAAAAGACCAATCTCACAGCATAGCCTTCGCAGCGTGCATATACAGGGTCCGTCACGTAACTTTTTTTTTTTTTAACAGTGCGCACAAGATCGATCGTAACGTTGGCTGTGTGGTACGGAGCGCCGTCTTGCTGGATTTCCGGGAAGAACCAATCCGTTAACATGGCGCGGTAGCATTCGCCATTGACCGTAACGCCGGCTCCTGCCGCATTTTCGCCTCACGCACACTCTGCAACATTACCATAATTATATTTTAACGCGTTCCTCAATCGTATACACAACCATTTTCGTTCAGCGGAAGGATAAAACTAACTTTCTGTCAAATCAGATGTAACATCAGTGTTACCACACTCAAAATAACCACTAGTTCAAAAAAAAAATGTTAGATGGCGAACCCTGTATAAGCCGAGCCAACGTCGTCGGAGCATGATCTGATAGTGCCAAAGATTTCATACACTTTGGGTTGCTGCAATGAATCCATTTTTAATCGACGAAGAAAACTTGCTTTTTTTCCACTGTAGCAATTGTTCAGTTCTCTCTAATGACGATTATTTGGCTTTAAATTCGACATTTCCGCACAACCACAAATATATAATACAATAACACAATATATAGTTTTTTATAGTGGTTTGTTTACCATATGTCTCAACTTGGATTATGACGTTTTTGATAAGTGAAAATCAATCATCACCTACTTCTAGAGCCATCTGAAAAACAGCGCGAACTTAGTTGCACACCCAATAATATATATGTATGTACATGTTAATGTTATGTACATCTGTGTGAAGTGTTTATTGACATACTGTATATATATTCTTTATCAGCATCAAGACACACTTTTCTTATACTTTATTCGACTTAAGGAAGGGTTCTGCTTTACTTTCAAAATTATTTATTTAATCTCTTCGTTGCATTTAATGACAAGTCTATATAATTGTGGAATATGTAAGTGCATTCAATATATGTATATAACTATAGGGAGGATCGGATTAGATGAATGGGAGGAGTAGTGGGTGCACTCGACTGTAGCTTTTGTTATGTGTGAGATTCTCCTCGTTTCAGAATAACCCAATGAACAACTTAAGTGGAAGCACATCCGTCGCTGGTATAGCTGCTCTACAAGTGCAAAAGTATTTAAATCAAGGCGGGCCTCACACTGTCGGTGTAGTAGGACCTCAATCGGTTAATGTAAATCCCTCGGTGGGATTCTGTCAAAATGCTTCGAATTCAGTGCCGACCGTAAATTTGTCATCAAATGTCAGTAATCAGCCATCTGGGCAACACATTCGAATGCTGGGACAGCAAATCCAACTGGCTATACACAGTGGATTCATATCCAGTCAGATTCTTACGCAACCTCTTACTCAAACTACTTTAAATATATTAAATCAACTACTCAGCAATATAAAGGTTTGTGTTTGCACCTCCTTTTCTTAGGTTATAGAGTTATATTAGTTCATGACGTTTATTAATCTTTCAGCATCTGCAAGCAGCCCAACAGTCTCTTTCCCGGGGTAACAATGCCAATCCGATGGCAAATGTAGCCATTGCTATTTAGCATTGTTTATATTTATAAACAACAAATTCAGAATTTACAGAACCAAATAAATGCACAACAAGCTGTCTATATAAAGTAACAAAATATACAACAAAACTCACAGCAACAGCAGCAGCAGCATTCATCCGGACATTTGAATAACGTAACTAACGACTATTTAAGAAATCATGATTCACTTGCAACACTTCAAGGCAATTTCTCTGAATTGAATCTGAATAAAGTAAATATTCCATACATAGGTAAATAAACAGTATTAATTTCCATATCGCTCGTCGCCAGCCAAGTGGATATCAGAGTGCGCCCAATCAACAATCCCGTTTAAACCAATGGAAGCTTCCAGTATTAGAAAAAGACACCATTGCTACAGATGGCACGGAATTTTCGCGTGCACCAGGTGCAACAAAGCAAACCTTATCAAGCAACTCTAACAACATGGGCCCATTAGGTTTGCAAAATGATGGGTAAGTTATCAGAACATCGCATAGATATTTGAAATCGAGTGAATTTGATGATGTTCATGTATTTGTTTATGTGTTCATTTAGTACATGGTCGACTGGAAGGAATATTGGAGATGGTTGGCCAGAACCATCCACCGAAAACGAGAATAAAGACTGGTCAGTTGCTCCAACAGCAGCTGCTTATACGAGGGTCGTTTGATAAGTCCGTGACTTTTTGAATAAAATATATTTTTTTCGTCAAAGAAGCGTTTTATTTCTCAACATAATCTCCTTTTAGCTCTATACATTTAGTCCAGCGTTTTTCCAATTTTTTTATTCCTTCCAAATAATAGGTTTTCTCAAGGCCCTCAAAATAGTCGTTTGTTTCTGTGATGACCTCTTCATTTGACCCGAATCTCTTACCGCCGAGCCATTTCTTCATGTTTGGAAACAAAAAATAGTCACAGGGGGCTAAATCTGGAGAATATGCTGGATGGGGTAGCAGTTCGTAGCCCAATTTATGAAATTTTGCCATGCTGACTACACACGTGTGCACCCGTGCATTGTCCTGATGGAACAGCACTTTTTTCGCCAAATGCGGTCGTTTCTGCTTCAAATCAATATCTAATCTGTCCAAAAGCTCTGAATAATATTCGCCGGTGATCGTTTTACCCTTTTCAAGGTAATCGATGTGAATGATACCTTGTGCATCCCAAAAAACTGTGGCCATGACCTTGTTGGCCGACAGACCCACCTTGGCCTTCTTTGGTGCACGTTCACCCGGAGAAACCCACTGTCTTGATTGTTCTTTGGTCTCTGGTGTGGTGTGGTGGATCCATGTTTCGTCTACGGTAACGAAACGGCGCAAAAATTCGTTTGGATTGCGGTTGAACATCGCCAAACACTCCTTTGAAATGGTCACACGGTTGCGCTTATGGTCGTGTGTGAGCAATCGCGGCACCCATCGCGCGGAAAGCTTTTTCATGTCCAAATATTCATGTAAAATGTGATGTACCCGTTCAGTTGAGATGCCTACAGCCTCAGCTACCTCACGCACTTTCATTCTCCGATCATCCAATATCATTCCATGGATTTTGTCGACGATTTCTGGCATGACGACCTCTTTTGGGCGACCTGAACGTTCGGCATCACTTGTACTGGTACGACCACAACGGAACTCAGTAAACCATTTCTTAACCATTGAAATTGATGGTGCAGAGTCCCCATAATATTTATCAAGTCTTTCCTTGGTTTCGGTGATGGATTTTTTACGCAAAAAATAATGCTTAATTAGCACACGAAATTCACTTTTTTCCATTTTCGTTAAAATTCACGAGATCGTCTGCTTTCAATGCCTATAAAACGCAAACCAAAAAACGCAGCTTTCTCAAAATTTTACAGTCAGCTGTTAATCGATAACTGCTGACAGGAGCAGTGTTGTATTTAGAGCAGGTGCGCGGCAAATACAAAAAGTCACGGACTTATCAAACGACCCTCGTACCGACCTTGTACAGGAGTTTGGGCCGGGAAAGCCATGGAAGGTAACTGTAGCAAAATGTCATTAAATAACATAATCAAGCAGTTGGTTATGTTTAAGGGTTCTCAGATCAAAACTATTGAGGATGATCCCAGCATCACTCCTGGCAGCGTAGCTAGATCTCCATTGTCTATTAATCCGACGCCAAAAGATGCTGATATTTTTGTCAATACTGGCAAGAACTCTCCGACTGGGGCTTTAACCCAACTCAAAATTTTTCTAGGTAATTCGAATGAATATTATTTCAATAACAAATTTATTATATTATATATATGTGTGTATATATAGTTGGTCAGATAAAACTCAACAATGTGCCACCTCAGTGCTCTGGACAAGTCCTTTAAATAAAAACTCATCCCGAGCACCCGAGCACATTTTAGCTACTGTTGAGTAGTTGACTAATTTTCTTATATTTTTTTTAATATTAAACGACCTTCGACCTATGTTAAAATGCGCAGTCTCATGTGCTTGTTATTTCTCTAGTTGAAATACCCTTTGTTTTAACGTTTTTAATGACCGAAGGCTATACTAATTCCTATTTCTACACACTACCCTTTAAAAGATATATAGTAAAATCAGTGCCTGCTTTATATGATAGAGGACTGCCATAACTCCTCCCCTCTTAGACAAGCATAACTCGCACATACTGTTGGAATAATTTCTGATTATTGTCCGATCGAATTGAAATTTTGAGAATTTATTTCCATCAGCTACGTATGTGTCGAAGTCAGAATAGAAAGTTGTATCTTTTGTACATCACATAATGGATTGGCTGTACCTTTTTTTTGCGGGCAGGTTGTGTGAGTCCCAGACTTGATCCACGCACAGTTACAGCAAGCAAATTTGGTGCGTTTAGATCTTAAAGTAGCTGAGATCTCGACGTTCAGGCAGACGGACAGACAGACAGACTTAAGCAACAATATTTACTTTATAGGTTCTCCTATGCCTTCTTCTGTCCGTTACAAGATACGTATGATTTTCCGGGCACCTTTTTAAAAAACCCTTAAAGTATGCACATTCATACATAGATGGTATTCAGAAAAACATTCAAAACCTCGCAAATCTCAGAAGATATAACTTTTTGACATATACAGAAGGCTGATGGAAGTAACAACGCATCCTCTAAATTTAAATTTTAAGGAAATATAGATAAGATATTATAGTAATCTAACTGAATATCGAAGTCAAAAATTTGTATCTTTTATGCGTCGCTTACACAAATAAACTTGCTAAATGTAATTATTTATTTACGCGGGGCGGGTACCCAACATTTGAAATAGTATCAACACAAATTTGGTGTTTCTAGATTGAATAATAGGGGATAGAAGAGAATAAACGAGAGCAACAGTCGCGCAAAACGCGACCCTTCGACCTATGTTCCCGTGTAGTTTAATTTGTTAAATTCATACACATGCATATACACGTGGCACCTAACATTTGAAATAAACTTGATCTGCGTCTGGTACACAGAAATCTTCATGTCAAATTTGGTGACTCTAGCTCTTATAATAGCTGAGATCTGTGTGCTCATCTGTCGTGTGGACATCCGGACATCCAGACAGACAGACATGGCTCAATCGACTCGGCTAGTGATCCTGAGCAAGAATATATATACTTTGTGGGGTCTGCCACGCCTCCTTCTGCCTCTTACATACATTTGCACAAAGTTAGTATACCCTTTTTTGACCATTTTCAATGGTCAAAGGGTATAAAAAGATTCAGCTTTGATAATTGTGATTCAATTTCGATAATTTAGGGCTAATTGTAAACGTATATATGTAAATAAATAAATATCTAATTAATTATCTTATGTATATATTATATATTATATATTTATACTATATACATATAATTGATTATCAAATTTATTTAAATTATTTCGAAAAAGAATGTCTGATTCTCATACAAAAACCCTTATTTGTTCCTATGGCAGCTATATGTTACATTCATTCGATTTAGATGTAATTTCATATACAGATAATTTATATAGAAGCCCAATGTACTAAATTTCGTTTCAATATATTGAAAAAATAATACAATTAAGACGATAGGTTGTATTTCAGCTATACAAATATATTATATTACAAATATATATCGTTCTGATTGCAGCTATAAGAGCTATGTATGTCCAAGATTTATTAAGATATCTCTAAAGCTGAGAAAAGGGGATGAAGAATTCACTGGAACAACAAAATGACCACTGAGAATCGTACTTTGCTATCATTCTAACTATCATTCCCAAAAATATCAGTAATAATTATGCTCTTCATTTCAAAGTATACAAATTACTTTACCGATCAAATAATGGTAAATTTTAAGATTGGGTGTAATATATCTTGCTGTCGGGTGTTTTAGTTGTTAAAGGTTTTCAAGTTTTTGTACTTTTCAATAACAAAAAGTATGTGCCAACTTTGTACATAAGTATGTAACATGTTCTTAGATGCGTGGCAATTCCTTTAAGAATGCAGTCAGAGAAAACAATAGAAAAGAATAGTTAACGCTTGAATAAGTTTCTGTAAAATTGTGCAAAGGATATATCGTAGTGCAGTTTCGCGCTAGAAAAAGCTACACACAATTCCTTACTTGTTTAAATTCGTTTACTTAATTTTAATATATAGTGACATATTCATTCTTCATAAAAGCTAAAGCCGATCTTTTTAAAAGCTTCAAGCTAAAGCCGATCTTTTGAAAAGCTTCACTTTTCAAAAGCTTAATTCTCCCAAGACACCAACCGCTTAACGGTAACAAGCTTCATGTAAAAAAAATGTAATGTAAAACAGAACTTAAAGGTTTATGTTAATTCTCTGTAAAGAGGTTTGCTGGGCCGAAAAAATAAATTTGTCAAGCAGTTATATCTAATCTCTGGCGAAACAATAAAATATAATTTTTTTTAAAAAATTCCATCGCCTAAAAATTTAATTGGCGCAGGCGTAGGATACCGTAAAAAGTCCTAGTAAAACTCGTTATCCTTTGACAATCTAGTGAAAAGAGGAAACTTGTACGACCAAGTAACCTTTTCTGATTGTACCCGCGAATTGTCCGCAACAAAGTGATTCGGTTCGTTAAAGTGACTAAAATCGGTATCCGCACAAGAACCTGTGTGATCGGAGTTAATTTAAAGACCTAACTTTGTGGCCCGTTTCGTTAAGTGAGACCGCCACTAAGGTGTAATAAAATTAATAAAAACTGCACAGTGCAGTTCACATAGACATAAGTCTCGACATACCGTAGCGGTCTGTGAACAAAAACAGTAGCCCAAAAGTGCGACAGCTACAATTTATAAGACAATAAAAAGTTTAAACTAGTGCAGTTCGCTTAAGGCATAAGTCTCGACATACCGTAGCAGTCTGCGAATAAAAACATAAACTAAACAACCACTAAAAATCATTGTTTAAACAACGTTTTATAAATAAAACTAAGATGGCGTTAACAGCGGAAAGTCTGTCTCAACTACTTCGGCAAATACGCCAAGTACCACAATTCTCTGGAAACTCATGCAGTCTCATCTCGTTCATCAGACGTATCGAATACCTGTTGAACTTATACCCTTCAAACGAAAATTTACAGAAGGCAATCATATTTGGAGCAATCGAACTTCAAATTGTCGGAGATGCGGAAAAAATTTCCCAACATGGAATGTACAAGGAATGGACAACTTTAAAAGACGCCCTAATCACGGAATTCAAGACCCAGACGCCCCTGGAGGAACTACTAAGAAGATTGTATTGCACACCCTTTAAAGGTAAGTTACGTCTATTCTGTGAGCAATTAGAAGATAAGTCAACTGTTATTATAAATAAGTTAGCATTAGAAGATGACCGAAATAATACAAAGGTTTATACACAAGCAATGGCAACTACTATTAAAAATACAATTCGACGCTCACTCCCTGATAGGATGTTCATGACCTTAGCGAGGTATGACATTTCAACCGTTTCAAAGTTAAGACAAGTCGCCCAAGAAGAAGGTCTATAGGAAGACTCTAATGCACCTAACACCCAGAATAATTCAAACATTAATCAAAACAAAAACACTCACCCTAATCAACGATTCGTTCGCCCCTTTATTCCATTAACAAATCCCACGCAGATCCAAAACACTAACGTAAACAATCAACCCCCTTTTAAACAAACTCCTCCGACCAGACAACAGCAATTTGATCAGAACAGACATTTATACAACGAGTTCAGAAGAAACTTACTTCATGACCGTCAAAACGACACCCGAAACTACAATCAGCCCCCCAACAACCGAGAGTGCCGAATAAGCGTTCTAAAGAAGACAGCGGACAGTCACGTATGCAGACAGATGAAAGTCATCACCAGTACGAATTAGATTACGATAACGAAACTGACCACTACAATAATAACGACGAACAGTTCCACGAAGATCAATTACAGAATACCCAAACAGGAATGTTTACAGATCAGCAATATCAACAAGCTGAAAATTTTCCAATACAAGCCTGGGAACCCACCAATACATAGAGATCATGTTCAATAACCACAGATATAGATGCATAGTTGACACTGGCTCTTCAATAAACATGATGAGCTCAAACTTTTTCAACCTCCAAGTTAAGGATAAACAAATAACTGTCCGAAGTATGACAGGCTGTTCTAAATTAAATAAATATGTACCCTTCCGGCCAACGGTCTTTTTCAACAAACTCAGCAATTCTATATTCATTCATTTTCACCTTTTTATGACATTCTATTAGGAAGAAAAGTACTAATGGAAAATAATGGTTTAATAGATTACTTTCGAAAGGAAACAATAATTAACGGTAGAACATTCGTTCACAAAGAACTAAATCTATGTGATGGGAACTCTTCAAAAAACTTTAATGCACTCTTACATGAAAACAACTTTACATCAGAAATAAACTATGCCATGAACAACAACATAGACTCAGAACACACATACAGACTCGAACATTTAAATAGTGAAGAAAAATACAGACTTACAAATTTATTAAAAGAGTTCAGTGACATTCAAT
Organism: Zaprionus davidi; assembly: GCA_018903715.1. Classification (NCBI taxonomy): domain Eukaryota; kingdom Metazoa; phylum Arthropoda; class Insecta; order Diptera; family Drosophilidae; genus Zaprionus; species Zaprionus davidi. The sequence goes on from JAEIGL010000039.1 coordinate 103,868, forward strand.
ATTCTGAAAATGAAAACCTTACATTCACAAGTATAATACGTCATGATATAAAAACCCAGTCTACAAAAGACCATACTCGTATCCGTTCGCCTACGAAGCAGAAGTAAATAAGCAAATTGAAGAAATGCTACAACAAGGTATTATACGCGAAAGTGACTCCCCCTACAGCAGTCCATTATGGATTGTTCCCAAAAAGATAGATGCCTCAGGCAAACCGAAATTCAGGTTGGTCGTGGACTATCGAAACCTAAATGAAATAACAATAAATGATAAATTTCCGATTCCTAATATGGACGAAATACTAGGCAAATTAGGAAAATGCCAGTATTTTACTACGATTGACTTAGCAAAAGGCTTTCACCAGATTGAAATGGACCCTAAGTCTATACCAAAAACGGCGTTTTCGACCAAACATGGTCACTATGAGTACACTCGCATGCCATTTGGCTTAAAAAATGCTCCTGCAACCTTCCAACGGTGCATGAATTACGTCCTAAAAGACCTCATTAACAAGCATTGCCTTGTTTATTTAGATGATGTGATCATCTATTCAACATCTCTGAACGAACACCTAGACTCACTGAGAAAGGTTTTTGAGAAACTAAAAGAGGCCAATCTGAAACTCCAATTGGACAAATGCGAATTCCTGAAAAAACAAACAAATTTCTTAGGTCATATTATAAGTCCAGAAGGCATACGACCCAATAAAGAGAAAGTTAAAGCAATCGAAAAATTTCCCCTCCCAAAGACACCGAAAGAAATCAAATCTTTCTTATGCTCATGCGGGTATTACCGTAAGTTCATTCCAGATTTTGCAAAAATTGCAAAACCTCTGACGATATTTCTAAAAAAAGGAGTTAAAATAGACACAAAAAATGAAGAATACAATAAATCATTTGAAAAGTTAAAAACACTCATAATGAACGACCCAATTTTAATTTGCCCTGATTTCACAAAGACATTTCAAGTCACTACTGACGCTAGCAATTTCGCCATAGGAGCTGTGTTATCGCAAGACAATAAACCAGTAAGCTTTGCAAGCAGAACATTAAATGATCATGAACAAAATTATAGCACTATTGAAAAAGAGCTACTAGCAATCGTTTGGGCAACCAAATATTTCCGCCCATATCTATATGGAGTCCCCTTTGAGATTTTGAGCGATCACAAACCCCTTGTTTGGCTAAATAACATTAAAGAAACACACTATTTTCCCGATTATACTAAATTAATTCAAAACATTATTAATGATTGTGAAATCTGTAACCTTGCAAAGACGGAACATAGACCAACAAAATTAGTTTTTGAAATAACTCCAGAAACAAATAACCCACGAGAAATTTATGTTATTGACTTTTATGCAATCGACAACGAACAGTATTTATCTTGTATAGACGTATATTCAAAATTTGCATCACTTATTAAAACAAACAGCAGGGATTGGTTAGAGGCAAAACGAGCCCTTACTAGAATTTTTAACGACATGGGAAAACCACAGAAAACAGCAGACAAAGACTCTGCGTTTATAAGCACTTCTTTAAAAATTTGGCTTAATAACGAAGACATACAAATAGATATTACCACAAGTAAAACAGGAATAGCTGACATAGAACGCCTTCATAAAACCATAAATGAAAAAATCAGAATTATTAATACCGAGAACAATAGAGAAAATAAAGAAACACGAATATTATATTATACATATATAACCACAAGACCAAACATAACACGACCGGACAGATACCAGCTAACATTCTTCTTTACGCAGGCATACCTACTTATGATACTCAGATGATTAAAGAAAATAAAATCAAAAAACTTAACAAGAAACGACAGGACTTCGAAATTGACACAAAATTTAGACAAGCACCCTTAACGCGCGCAAAATCAAAGATTCCTTTTAGAAAAACAGGCAGAATAGAACAATTGGACGAAAAACATTATAACGAAAATAATAGAGGTCAAAACGTTATTCATTATAAAAGTAAATTTAAAAAGAAAAAGAAAGTTAATGACAGTAAATACTTGCAGCAAACCAACACCTCCCAATCATCGGACTTATAATTACCATAATAACTTGTTTTGCGACACAAACTACAGCAGGAACACTCGAAATCAACCCAATAGAAAACAATCAAAGATTTATCTTGTTCGAATCTGGAACAATACAAATTCCCATCACCTTTATGCATCACTGTCTCACAATTAATATTACAGAAACTGAAAAAACATTTAATAATTTAATTAAACAATGTCAAGAATTTAAAAACATTGCACAAATTAAATTTTTAACTGAAAAAATGGAAAGAGAAATGAGCGGAATACGCATTTCAAAACGAAACAGACGAGGACTGGTTAACTTTGTAGGTTCTATATTAAAATATCTTTTCGGTACACTAGACGAAGAAGACAGACAACATATTGAAACACAAATTTCGACTTTATCACAAGACACAGTACAAGTTAGCACTCTAAACCACGTTATCGACAGTCTCAATAATGGCATAGAAATAATTAACAACCAGTCCAATTCATTAAAAAAAGAACAAAAAATTAATCTATTAATATTTAACATTGAACATTTTACCAAACTACTTAAACACGACAATATTGGCAACGTTAACTACAAAAATCTAATTGATATAAAAACTTCCGCTTGGTATAACGTAGCTACTAATGAAATATTCCTAATGTCCCACATTCCTATGAATACAATTGAACAACCAACTTTCATAATTGCACCTTATCCCGACAATAATGGCCAAATAACACAGGCCCACAAAAAATAAAAAGTTTCATGATCTGGGTAAGCGGCATATGCAGTTATATGTATTTTGGGTCACTGAATCCGAATCCGAGGTCAGAATTTCGCCATCACGTCTGCACTTCGACATAACCTCACAAAACTGAAAAACCTTAAAATATCCCCCAAAAGATATAGAATCCTGATCTGAGCATGCGATATATGTTTTATCATGCATTTTGTCCTTCTTAGTCCGAATCCGAAGTCAAAATTTACGTAGCACGTCTGAGTTTCGACTTAACCTCAAAAAACTCGAAACAATTTTGGAACCCCAAAAAATAATGGGGGTCATGATCGGGTCATGCGATATATGTTTCTATATGTTTTTAGACCTTCCGAAACCGAATCCAATATCAAAATCAGCCAATCACGTCTGCATTTCAACCTAACCTAAAAAAATTTTTGAAAAATTTCCAAAATATTTAATTTTTTTGATAATTTATTACTGCATTTATGCTAATATGTGGAATTACTTATTTAGTTTATGTTTTTTATTAGTTAAAATACAGTTTTGACGTAATAAATCAGTACTCATATGAACCTATTCAGAATACTGATAAAATAATGCTCAAAAGGGGGTATATTGAAAAAGAAAGCTATTTTTTGGGGTTCCAAAATTTTTTCGAGTTTTTTGAGGTTAAGTCGAAACTCAGACGTGCTACGTAAATTTTGACTTCGGATTCGGACTAAGAAGGACAAAATGCATGATAAAACATATATCGCATGCTCAGATCAGGATTCTATATCTTTTGGGGGATATTTTAAGGTTTTTCAGTTTTGTGAGGTTATGTCGAAGTGCAGACGTGATGGCGAAATTCTGACCTCGGATTCGGATTCAGTGACCCAAAGTACATATAACTGCATATGCCGCTTACCCAGATCATGAAACTTTTTTTTTTTTGTGGGCCTGTGTAATAAATGAAAATATTGAAGGCAAATTCTACTTACATAACAACTATGTTCTTAATACACTAACAAAGAATATTGTCAAAGACCATTGCATAGCTAACATAATAAAATACGAAACACCAACTTGTACTTTTCAAAAATATCATAAACAATCTTATATTCAATACATTAAACCAAATATACTTATAACCTGGAATATGACAAGAGAAAAACTTTATCATAATTGTAACGGTCAAGAGATTTATATTGAAAATAATAAAATTATAAAAATATCCAACTGCACAGCAGAATTAAAACAAATTACAATATCTAATAATATTCAACAATACACAAATTTAATATTTACTGAACACAATGTAACCAAAGTCGAACCAATGTCACACATAGAAATTAAAGAAATGATTTTGTTAAACAATAAGAACAACACAATTTACAGAAACATACTAATAATTTTCATATTTGTTTTAGTTTTAATTTACATATTTTACTTTTATATGAAATGTAAAACAGCGCCACACAAAATTATTATCTCTTACCTAAAACCAAGTAAAACCTCTAACAATAATATTGAAAAAGAAATAGAACCAAAAACAGAAATAATTGAAATTGAAAATCCAGTACCACAATTATATCCAGAAATAAGCGCTTGTGGACAAGCTAATATCTAAAAGATGGGGGAGTGACATATTCATTCTTCATAAAAGCTAAAGCCGATCTTTTTAAAAGCTTCAAGCTAAAGCCGATCTTTTGAAAAGCTTCACTTTTCAAAAGCTTAATTCTCCCAAGACACCAACCGCTTAACGGTAACAAGCTTCATGTAAAAAAAATGTAATGTAAAACAGAACTTAAAGGTTTATGTTAATTCTCTGTAAAGAGGTTTGCTGGGCCGAAAAAATAAATTTGTCAAGCAGTTATATCTAATCTCTGGCGAAACAATAAAGTATAATTTTTTTTAAAAAATTCCATCGCCTAAAAATTTAATTATATATATATTTGTATATATTTCAGATAGATGGATCTACTTTACGTACCTTGTGCATTCAGCATGGACCAATTGTAACATTTCACCTTTATTTGAATCAAGGAATTGCTTTGTGTAAATACGCAACACGGGAGGAAGCGAACAAAGCACAAATGGCTCTCAATAAGTGCGTGCTTGGCAATACAACAATATTTGCTGTGCTTGTGATGAACGGACAGAGTCTTATAACAAATACATTAAACTTATAAATAAATATTAAAACTAAAGTTTCTTAAAAAATATATTAAAATAAATTAAGTCTAGGTAGCAGGAATCTGTAAGGAAAAATTCAAGTAATTAGTAATATAATTTGTGCAACTTTGCATACTTACGGGGATGATGGTATAAGTGAATAAAATGCAGGAGATGGTATCCTTAAATTCGTCCACTTAGTGTTGGAACTTGTCCGAAAGAGAAAAGAAAGGAGGCAAGGAGGAGAATAAGTATGGCGATTTACTAGATTTTGCTAGATCATCGCAGTCATACATTCTCCTCCGCGACGACTGGGTGCCTGTGTCGGAAAAACGAAAAAAAAGGAAAAAAAAAAGGAAAAGTGTTAGTGACCAAGAAAAAATCTTGAAGTAAGTTGAAAATAAAAACCTTTATTCACTTCTGGATATTAATTACCTGTTTGGTCAGGATTCTTATACAGCCTGAGGCGCAGTGTTCTCTTACCTGCAACAGCATCTAGGGCAAAGCAGAGTTGGCGCGCTAGCAGCCTAGTGCTAGTCGGGCGCGGAGTTCCACATCGGGGCATAGTTTGCGAACGCTGGAAAACAAAAAAACAGGAAGAGCGATGAGGATAATAATGCAACATATATAAAAATAAAAAGCTTAACTCGTGAAGGCTCAGTTATTGAGAAAATACACCAGACACATAATTGTCATACACAGAAGGCCCAGGCAAAGAGAATTTGTTTAAAAAGGAAATCAATTAACAAAAAAAAAAAAGGCAAAAATAAAAATCAGTTCTAACAAGAAAAAGGACTCATAGGTAGGGTGGGTAAAGACGCGGGACCTACACCAACACCAGTAGTGTCCCCGAAGTGCGCCCCGTAGAAGGGTAGTGGTTTTTTATCTTACCTTCTCCTCTCGTAACTTCTATCACTTCTTGTTTTTCCCTCTTTTGTTCTTTTACGTTTCTTTTGTCATCTTCCCTCATAACAGGGCTAGGAAGTTCTCCAAAAAGAACCCCCCCACAGGCTGTTTTTGCTAGCCGCAAAAGAATCAAAGGGGAGGGCGACCTAGCCAAGGATAGGAACATTATCCAGATGTAAAACAGCTAGGAAATATAAATTCCATTCCGAGGGAGGACATAACAAATTGGCGCCCAACGTGTGGCGAAGGCAGCTTAAAAACGCATGATGCGAAGAAAAGTGTCAAAAATTATAAAGGATAAAATGCGTAGAAACTACTGAAAGCCTCAAGATAGAAAATAATATTGCGAGTAAAAGCAGCTGGAAATCGAATTTAGGCAAGTCCTAAATATCGACCACTGAATCTAAGACTCGGCATAAAACAATGATAGTAACCAAATACAGCAAGACAAGGGAAAAAGCGTTGAAGAAAAATGTGCTCTTGGAAATATAATATTTGGCATAGCAAAATATTATCCTCGAGTATATGAGCGACTCTTGAGACTTGACTGTTTTTCTTTTCACTATATTTCTTTCTCTTTCCTAACTTCTTCAACACTATCACAACTGCGGGGTAAAGGGCACAGCCTTCGTTACCCTAGAGTCAACTGGAAGAAATCAATTTAATGAAAAAAAAAATAAATTATAACTTAAAAAATTAAAAAAATAAATAAATTTGAACAAAAAAAAACGAATCAACACAAAGACTAAAAATGACAACCATACGTAGCACAGAAAACTTGGCCGCAGAAAATGCAAACCGGCAAGTAAGTGGGAATCCGGCTCAGCAGAACAAGTGTTAATTACACCATGTCAGCACAGCTTTCATGAAGCTTGCATTTCTGACTGGGTAAGACAGTTTAAAGTCTGTCAAACGTGCCAGAAGACGCTGCAATTAACAGATTTAAAAGAGCTGCCTAGGTCAGATTTATCACAAACGATAGATAGTAATTTGGGGTTAGAACCATCCACTTCGGCAGCTGCGAGGAAACAAATTTCGCTAGAGGCTTAAAACGCAGGAGCGGTGCCCAAAACGCATCCTCGCAACACGATGTATAAAAATATCCTTCAAGTGGGAGAATCGGTAGAGGGTAACCAACAAGCAAGAAATATTAAAGGCCCCGGAAGACCAAAACGGGGCGCAGTAAATTCAGAAGTTAGGCAAACACGGCGGGGGGGAAGCTCAAATACTAGAGCAAATCGAACATCTTCTCCAAACATCGATTATGAGCGTTTAGGGTTGCAACTGGAAAGTATTGTGGCCAGACAATTAGCCAACCTCAGTCTCAGGCAAGTTTCGCCCGAAGTGAGCCGGCAAAATCTGATTATTAACGAATTGAGTCAGCAGTCAAGTAGCTCTCGGTACAGCACGGCAATAAACCCGGAGAAGATTACTCAGCTCATCCATAGCTGGAATCTCAAGTTTGATTGGTCGGCAAAAGGAGTCACCGTAGAAGAATTCCTATATCGAGTAGCCACGTTAACCAAAGACTATCTGAACAATGATATAGATTCACTCTGCAAAAATTTACATATTCTACTAGTAGGGAAAGCTAGAGAGTGGTATTGGAGGTATCGGAAAGAAAATCCTCAAATAAATTGGATGGAGTTTGGAGCGGCTTTAAAAGAACAATATACAGATTACCGGAACGACACAGACATATTACTATTAGAGCACGCAAACAAAAACAGGGAGAGACATTTGAGGTATTTTATGACGATGTCATGCTTTTAGCTTCTCGAATGTCAACATCTATTCCAGAGCAGCAGCTCATTGAGATGTTGACAAGTAATTTACTGCCCGAGATACGACACGAATTGCTTTATGTGCAAATTCGTTCGATTGCACACTTGCGAAAGCTGGTGCAAATGCGCGAAAATTTGCTGGGTGAAGTCGCGACTCGGCGGTTCCCAAAGCCAGCACCTAACCCGGTGTTCAGCCGAAGAAACGTGGCAGCTTTGGAAGGTGACAATGGTATTCAAGACACAGATCCTAATTTGGGCGATGTCAACGCAATTCATGCACCGATAAAAATTTATCGATGTTGGAATTGTGACGGTGAGGGTCATGGTTGGGATATGTGTTTGGAAAATCGCAAAGTTTTCTGCTATGGTTGCGGGGCAAAGAACACTTACAAGCCGCAACGCCCAACTGTTTGGCAAAGAGAGCGGAAAAAGCCAAGTGACCATTCGTGAGTCAGACACGAACGGCCCCGAAGCAACACTAAATACAAATTTACATGATTTACCGGCTAGCTCAGAAAATCTGACCAGAGCTATGCTTTTACCGGACATGTCAATAGGAAAAGGTGCCCAAAATAAATATACAAAAAGCCTTCATACACAACCTTATGAAGCAAGGCTCGCAAATTATAAAAAAGTTAGGGAAAGAATATTTGGAAATCATGTGGGTAATAAGCCAAAACGATCTACGCAGCGCTTGCGAAAATTTTGGAAAGCCGTAAGGTTAACTAAACGATTACTGGTATCCTCAATAATAAATAAAGAAAGCGATCATCGTTTTTACGCTAAGGTTTCCTTTTTAGGAGTAACCGAAGAAGGGTTATTGGACACAGGGGCAAATATTACTTGCGTGGGGTCGACTTTGACGCAAAACGATTGGGAAAAAAGGGCAGAATTCAAAAAAATAAATTCGAAAGTAAAAACGTCAGACGGCAGATCGCACGAAGTGCTAGGTTTTGTCTCAGCGCTTGTGACATATAAGGACAAAGAGACTCTTTTAAAACTTTTTTTAATTCCGTCAATTGAGAAAAATCTCATTCTAGGCATCGATTTTTGGAGAGAATTCAATTTGGCCCCAGGATTGATCTCCTCGTTAAAGTTGGAGGATTCTAAAGAGGAAGAAGCAGATACAAACGCTTACCCACTAGATTCGCGACAAAAACAGTAATTAGAAGCCGTGAAATCTTTATTTCCGTCATTTGCTAAGCAGGGCCTAGGGAAAACATCACTTCTTGAACACAAAATCGAAGTTGGAGACGCCACTCCAATAAAACAACGATTTTATCCGGTATCTCCGGCTATCGAGAAGCTGATGTTTGAGGAGATTGATCGTATGATCGATTTAGGAGTAATCGAAAAATCCAGTAGCGCATGGAGCTCTCCAATGCGTCTGGTAGTGAAGCCAGGGAAAGTACGTTTATGTCTGGATGCTCGTAAGGTGAATGATTGCACCAAAAAGGATGCATATCCTTTACCGAGCATCGAAGGCATATTCGCACGATTACCGCAAGCAAATCTGATTAGCAAAATTGATCTGAAAGATGCTTATTGGCAAGTGCCATTATCGGACGCATCTCGACCGATAACAGCGTTCACAGTACCCGGGAGGCCATTATACCAATTTCGGGTAATGCCTTTCGGGCTGTGCAACGCTCCCCAAACGATAAGCCGTCTCATGGACGAGGTGATTCCTCCCGAATTGAAATACTGTTGCTTTGGATACTTAGACGATCTCTGTGTCGTATCGGCAGATTTCGACGCATATCTTACAGTACTGCTGCGCCTGGCTGATCAATTTAGAAAAGCTAATTTAACATTGAATATTGAAAAGAGCAGTTTTTGTGTGACCGAAGTGAAATATCTAGGGTTCATTATCGGAAAAGGAGGCATTGCAACTGACCCTGGAAAAATTGAATCGATAGTCAATTGTCCTGCGCCGAAATCTATAAAACAAGTTAGAAGATTTTTGGGCCTAGCGGGTTGGTATAGAGGATTTATAGCTAACTTCGCCGAATTAACCACTCCGATTACAAATTTGCTCTCAGGCAAGAAAAAGTTTTGCTGGACTGAAGAAGTACAAACTGCGTTTGATCAGCTCAAAGCCGCTCTTACTTCGGCCCCAGTCTTGCAAAATCCCGATTTTAATCGGAAATTTCACTTGCATTGCGATGCCAGCGACTATGGTGTGGGCGCGATGCTGGTGCAAATGAATGACCTAAACGAAGAGAGACCGGTAGCGTATATGTCGAAAAAACTTAATTCGGCACAAAGAAATTACAGCGTGACAGAAAGAGAGTGTTTGGCAGTCATCCTGGGTATTGAACGATTCCGATGTTACCTCGAATTACAGGAATTCGAAGTAGTGACTGACCACTCTAGCTTGTCGTGGCTGATGAGGCAATCAAACCTAAAAGGGCGACTAGCGAGGTGGGCGATGAATTTACAGAGGCATAAATTTAACATTAGCCACCGAAAAGGCAAGGAACATGTTGTGCCAGATGCGATGTCACGTATGTTTCATGATGAATTGGCAGCCATCGAAAACTATGGGCCAGAAGTTGACCTGGAATCCCCAAGCTTTGATGAAGAAGCATATAGGGTTGTAAAGGAGAAAATAGGAGAGGATCCCGAAGCATACCCAGATCTCAATATTATAGGCAAACACCTATATATTAGAACGGAACATGACAATGAAGACTCGGAAGGCAGCAGAAATGGTTGGAAACTCTGGATTCCCCAGAGTTTAAAACCTCCAATGTGTCGAATCTTCTAGACCTTTTCAGAGGCTCTATATTGACCTATTACGACCCTATCCGAGGAGTAAACAGGGACATATTGGCCTGCTGATAGTCCTCGACCACTTTTCTAAATTTCATTGGCTGTGGCCACTGAGAAAATTCACAGCAAAGGCAATCATGGAGTTGGTACAGAACCAAATCTTTTTCGCCTATGGAGTGCCTGAATTGCTAATTAGCGATAATGGGTCTCAATTCAAAGCACACGATTTTAATGCTTTTCTTACAGCCTTTGGGGTAAAACACCAATATACGACAGTGTACTCGCCACAATCGAATGCATCGGAAAGAGTTAACCGATCAATAATAGCGGCGATTAGGGCTTATTTGGAAAAAGATGGGATGAACATATTCCAGCAATCAGCTGTGCGTTGCGAAATAGTGTGCACCAGAGTTTAAAATGTCCCCCGTATCAAGCGTTATATGGATTCAACATGATTACGCATGGTTCGCAGTATAAGCTTTTGAGGAATTTAGGGCTGCTGGAGGAGAATATAGGAGGCTTCCGAAAGGAGGAACAACTACAGCTGCTGCGAAAGCAGCTAAAAGCAAACATGAAAATTGCTTATGAGCAGCAAGCAGAGAAATACAATTTGCGAACAGAAAGAGGTACATTTTAAAGTGGGACAGGAGAAATTTCATACAAAGCTACTTTGAAAGAGGAGTGAATACCAAGCTAGCACCTATGTTCATAAAATCAAGAGTTCGAGAAAAGCAAAGAAATTCCTACTACATTCTAGAGGACCTACAGGGAAAATTAGTGGGAACATATCACGCGAAGGACATACGGTCATAATAAAATGAGAACCTACACACTTCTGTTTAGTTCCCTACAGACGCCTACGAACTAAACAGTGGTTGTGATGAACGGACAAACAGAGACAAATTATCACCTACACAATCCTACGAACGAAATAGAGGGTGGCACGGACAAAGTCTTATAACTAATACATTAAACTTATAAATAAATATTAAAACTAAAGTTTCTTAAAAGTATATTAAACTAAATTAAATCTAGGTATCAGGAATCTGTAAGGAAAAATTCAATTAATCAGTAAAATAATTTGTGCAAATTTACATACTTACGGTAGAAGTGATTTTGGTAGAAGTGAATTCTTAATAAAAGGCAGGAGATGGTATCCTTAATTTTGTCTACTCAGTAAGGGGCAAGGAGGAGAATAAGTATGGCGATTTTCTAGATTTTGCTAGATCATCGCAGTCATACATTCTGGGTGTCTGAAAAGAAACGGAAAAACGAAAAAAAAGAGAAAAAAAGGAAAAGTGTTAGTGACCAAGAAAAAATCTTGAAGTAAGTTGAAACAAAAAATTTATTCACTTCTGGATATTAATTACCTGTTTGGTCAGGATTCATATACAGCCTGAGGCGCAGTGTCATCTTACCTGCAACAGCATCTAGGGCAAAGCAGAGTTGGCGCGCTAGCAGCCTAGTGCTAGTTGGGGCGGAGTTCTACATCGGGGCATAGTTTGCGAATGCTTCAACATATATAAAAATAAACAAAATTTAACTCGTGAAGGCTCACTTATTGAGATAATACACCAGACACATAATTGTGAGAATTGTTTGTATGGTATTGATCGTGGCATATTAAGACCTTTTTCTATGTTTCATTAAATTGTTTTAGGTACTTATCTGATATATGTCGGTATAAACTGGTTTTATTCACTGGCACTAAGAGAAATCACACCCGATAAGAAATAGCACTCGCGCCGCGCAAATGTTTAAATAACGAAAATTTAAGGCGATAATTGCTGTCTTTTTTTAAAATACAAACACATTTGAGATGCGACTAGATCGATAGGTTTCTGTGTAATTTATCGGATATTTAGTCGCGATGGGAAAATGGGAATGATTTTGGAAATAATATTTATTTATATATTAGATTTATATTAATAAGAAATATCATATACGCATAGGTTTATACAAAAATTTAATTCTTTTCTTTATTAAAGTATTAGGATCATATGAATAATTAAAAACATAAACATGAAACCGTTTAGGAATATAATATGTATATATTTTTTTGGAAATAAATGAATAATTATATGGAATTTTCACATGGAAAACTAAACTAATTTTATAATGATTTCTGAAGGTTGATGAAAGGGTAATGTTAGGTCAGGGAGTTCTTCAAATTAATGCGAAAAAGGACTCATAGGTAGGGTAGGTAAGGGCGCGGGACCTACACCAACACCAGTAGTGTCCCCGAAGTGCGCGGCGTAGAAGGGTAATGGTTCTTTTCTTCCTTTCTCCTCTCGGAAATTCTATCACTTTTTATTTGTTTTGTTCTTTCTCTCATCTCTGTTTTCTGACACGAGACATATTGTGTCTTCCCTCATAAAATGGCTAGGAAGTTCTCCAAAAAAAACCCCCCCACAGGCTGTTTTTGCTAGCCGCAAATGAATCAAAGGGGAGGGCGGCTTAGCCAAAGATAGGAACAATATCCAGATTTAAAACATCTAGCAAATATAAATTCCATTCCGAGGGTGGATGTAACAAATCCACTCAGCCACTGAACAACTCTGGCGATCGTGGGAAATGGTGAGACATTAGACAAAGCGACAAGACGCAATATGCATTCTTAGCTTGTGACAAAAAATGAAGAAGAAGCATGTGTAATGAAATTTGGTACGCGCTAGAAATGCATACTTTAGTAGATAGAGTAGTCGGATAGCCTTTTTTAGTTATTAACCAATTAAAGTTTTTATTTTAGGCGTTCGATTATTTTAATTTCACAATGCGCGTCTGTACAATTCTGCGTTTTTTCGAAAAGTGAAGTGCGTCGCTTCTCTTCTCTCTCTACTCCTCTTGTTCTCGCCAGAGGGCGCTTAGTGAACTACAACTGTTTAACTTACAATAGATGGCGTTGAGCCATGATCGACAAACTAAACGATACATACAATTACACAGAGTCTTACATACTAATTATAACTACACGTACTATATATTATTACAACTCGGCCGTTTTGACATTGAGGATCTCCTGATACTCGTTGATTTGCTTCTTGTTACAATATTGCTTTGACCATACTTATTTATAATTCTATTGTTTACAAGTTCTTTTTTATCTTTTTCTACAATTATATTATCATTTAAATTTACATCACTTTCTTTATTTACATCATTTTTTGGAGTTATATCGATATTTTCTTCGTTCTCCTCATCACTTTCTTCACTTAGCTCATTTTCAGACATTGCAACACTCTTTGAATTGATCCATTGTTTAAGATTATGTATAGCCCATATTCGTGAATACGGTATTTGTGATTGTTGAAAATTTTCCACGTCTTCAATTAAGTATCGATCATTGTCTAAGGCTTTTGACACTACGTATGGTCCTTTAAATTTTGGTATAAGTTTACTAGATGCGCCTTGCAAGGAATTAAAATTTTTTACTACTACAAAGACTTTAGGTTTTTGGCGTTTTGCATTTACATAGGTATTATATTATATTATACGCTTGAGCCTTTTCTTGGCTTAACTGTGCATTTCGTCTAATTTCTTCTAAGTTCCTTGTCGTTTGGTTATTTGGATCTATGACGTTTTCTTTCAGACAATCGACACTGTTTCCTTTCTGTTTTACCCCAAAAAGCATATCGCTTGGACATTCATTTGTACTTCTATTTCTTGTATTGTTCATTGTGTATTCCACTTTGTACAGAACTTTATGCCACGCCTCGTTATTTTCTGTATCTATTATTTTAGCCATCATCGGACCTAAATCCCTATTTACTCTTTCTACTTGTCCATTAGCTTGTGGAGACGCTGTAGCTACTTTAATGTGATTAACGTTATTTTCTTTTAGAAAGTCTTCGAATTCGTTAGAAGTGAAACAACTGTCTCGATCAGATATTAAATTTTTGGGCCTACTATATGCAATAAAATAGTTTTTAAAGCTTCAATTGCTTCCTTTGAACTTGTCGTTTTGGTTGGGTATAGTTTAACAAACTTCGTACATGCATCTATTACTACCAGTATATGTCTCTTTTTCGTATCTTTACTATTGATGGGTCCATAGTGGTCAACATGTAATACTTCAAATGGATCACTGCCTTTTGGAATCGAGTGTAAAAACCCCTCTACTCTACCCGACTTATTAGAAAACGCAATACACTTGAGACAATTGTTAATGTGATCTGTTACTTTTCTTCGTACGTTCGGAATCCAACAAGTTTTCGTAATCGAGTCCACCACTTTGTCAATCCCTACATGTCCCATCTCATCATGATACTTAAAAAACACATTGGTTTCCATTGACATTGGCACATAAAACATTAATCTCTGACTTTTTTTCCTATAAACGACACCATTGCGCATTTCATAATATTCACTTTCATGTTCAGACAATTTATTCTTTATATTTCATATATTTGGATCCTTTCCCTGGCATATTATTAAGTTTTCTTCAAACGTGTTTGTTTCTATAATCATTATACTATTACTTCTAGTTAATGCATCCACATGCTGCATTCTTTTTCCTGACCTATGTTCAAGAGTGTAATCATAATTTTGTAGCTCGAGAGCCCACCTTGCAATTCGTGGATTTAATTCTTTTTTGTTTAAAGTTAACGTAAGCGAATTGCAATCTGTTACTATTTTAAAGTTAATGCCTTGTAAATAAACTCGAAACCTTTTCAACGCGTTGACTATTGCAAGTGTTTCTAACTCAAAGCTGTGATACCTTGACTCAACTTCTGTCGTCCGTTTTGGAAAGGAAAAAAATGGGGTGTAACTTCGCATCATTCTTTCGTTGTAACAATACCGTACCCTAGCGAACTTGCATCACAATGCAGTTCGGTCTCATCTTTCGGATCATATATTGGTAGTTTTTCTTTTGGCATATTGAAAGCTCTTAACTCTTGTTCTCCGAACATTAATTTTCTATCTTTTTTTGTAATGTCATATAATGGTTTTGCCACAAGAAAGAAATCCTGAATGAATCTTCTAAAATAAGAGCATAGACCAATATAACTTTGTACTTCGTGAATCGCTTCTATACCTGACTCATTTGCTTTTATACCTTCTCCTGTTACTGTGTAACCTAAATAATCTATAAACGACTTCAAAAACTCAAACTTGTTTTGTCTAAGTTCTAATTTATTTTCTACTAAGCATTGAAAACCCTTTTTCAAGATATTAAAATGTTCTTCTAGTCCTTCTGTAGCAATCATTATATCATCAAGATATATGATAACTTTGCCTTCTCGTACCATATCTTCGAATATTTTATTTATAAATCTTTGAAATGTAAAAGGAGCGTTTGTCAACCCGAACGGCATTCGAAGATATTCGAATTGTCCTAATGGTGTTATAAATGACGTATACTTTGTAGAATCACTATCCATAAAAACATGGTTAAAGTTTAAATCTAACTTTGAAAATAACTTTTTATTTACTAACCTATCTAACAAATCATCTATCAGTGGTATGGGGTAACTATCTTTTGACGTAACTTTATTTAAACGGCGGTAATCTACACACATCCTTAATTCCCCTGTCTTCTTTTTAACAAGTACTATCGGTGAAACATATTCTGACTCACTTGGACGTATATATCCCTTAGCCATATTCTCATCTAGTATCCTTTGTATCTCCGCCTTTTCAGCGTACGATAGTCGTCGAGGGGGGCATCGAAACGGTTTTTCGCTATCAACAATAATTTTCATATACCTTTTAATTTTGGGTTCAACTGGCGTAATGGTTTAACATAATAATTCACAAACAGATTCTCTAATCTCTTCGTGTTCACATTATTCATCTCTTTTCCCACCTTGTATTCTTTTTTATTTTCACAGTCTACATCGATCAGCAACATTTGCGTTTCGAAACTTTCTTCTTTTATCTCATTTTTTATTCCATTCATGCTCATTTTTCTTTGACGTTCGTCCTCTTCGTTTCGATATCTTTCTGCTTCAACGTTTTCACTTAGCATTTCTTTTACATTGTCTATCTTTTCTCGAAATTGCATTTTATTTACATTATCTTTACTCTGGGTCTCTTCTATATTGTTATGTCTTCGCTGTAGCTTTAAACAATAGATTAAGATAAAAATAGATTGAATTACATTGAAATACATACAATACATAGAAACATAAATTGAAATAACATAACATGTAAAAAGAGCAACACTTATACTCTGTTAACGCTCGTCTTTGCTTCGGTTGTTTAATCCGCTGCACAGAGGCCAAAGAGAGTAGCTAATTTACAATAAAGTCAGTCTGATTTCGATCTTGAGCAAATGAACTGCGATAAAGATAATTCAAAGAGGCATAGTAAGGCTTCGTTTTCGTGTGCACAGGGCAACCAAGACTTGCAGAAATCTACCAAGAAAACAGGATTCAGTTGCAATTATTGTCAGAGCCTGGAACACAAAATTGATTCGTGCCCCTCCTTTAGCTCTATTTCTGTGACAGAAAGTTTTGCATTCGTAAAGGCTAATAAACTATGCATCAATTGTTTACATAGTGGCCATATGGTTTCAAATTGTAAAGCTTCAAAGTGTCGGGTGTGCACAAAGTCTCACCATTCCCTACTTCATAGATATGAGCCAAGAGATCACCCAATTCCTAGTGCCGCATACACAGGTCACGTACTTAGCACTGACCAAGTTATTTTAGCGACGGCGAGTGTTCAGGTCAAGGATCGATTTGGCCAAGTACACGTGGCCAGAGCCTTGTTAGATTCAGGATCACAAATTAATTTTATGTCTGAATCTTTGGCGCAACAATTAAGATTGCAGCGAGAAAGGTCAGCACTAAGCGTCATAACAGTAGGCAAATCAACTACAGCAATCAAACATAAAGTATCCGCTTATGTCCAGTCTCGCTTAAATTTGCATGGCTTTTCAACCGACTTTTGGGTATTAAATAATATATCTTCGTGTCAGCCTGGGCAAATGCTGCCTTCTGACAAATGGAAAATACCTGCAAACATAGAGTTGGCCGATCCAGAGTTTCATAAACCTGCAAAAATTGATTTGTTGCTAGGAGCGGAAGCATTCTTTGATTTGCTGTGCGTCGGGCAAATTAAATTAAGTGCAGAGCTTCCTTCAATCCAAAAAACCTTGTTCGGGTGGATTGTATCTGGAAAATATAGCGAGGAATTAAATCATCGACAATTGAGCTGTAATATAGTAGCTCAAAAATTGGAATGTTCTCTCGAGTCATTGGTGGAACGGTTTTGGGAGTTAGACAGAACACCAGATGAGTCGAAGGCTGCACATATTTTTAGTCGCACTGTCCAACGTTTGCCTTCGGGCGGATTTCAAGTCAGGCTTCCATTCAAAAAGGATCCTAGTATACTTGGCATGTCATTTCAAACGGCCGAAAGGCGTTATCTCCAACTCGAACGCAAGTTAAGTAAAGACGATGCACTGTCAGATATGTATCATACATTTATGAAAGAGTACAGAGATCTGGGTCATATGTCTATTATCGAATCTACTCCTCCAAGACAGCATTATTATATTCCCCATCAATGCGTCTTGAGACCTGAAAGCACCTCAACCAAACTTCGAGTTGTGTTTGATGCTTCAAGCAAAACATCAACAGCTGTTTCATTAAATGAAACTCTCATGGTTGGGCCGACAATTCAGAGGGAGCTTTACTTAACATTGCTTAATTTTAGATTAAATAAATTCGCTGTAACAGCCGACATTTCCAAAATGTATCGCCAAATTGACCTTGCTGATGAAGATCGCAATTTCCAGCTAATTCTTTGTAGAGAAAAAAGCTCGCAGGCAGTGCAAACGTATAGACTTAATACGATAACATATGGCACAGCATCTGCACCGTTTTTGGCAATTAGATGCCTATTTGAATTAGCTGAAAATTGCTTACAATCGCATCCAGTAGCAGCAGCTGTCATAAAAGATTGTTTTTATATAGATGACATGCTTGCTGGCGCTGACACATACAAAGGTCTACAAGAAATTAGCCAACAAGTCAAAGAAGTTTTACTATCAGGAGGTTTTCCATTGGCAAAATGGGCTTCGAATCATCCAAAGTTGTGCACTGATGAGGGCGAAAAGGTATTGAAGGTCGACGAGACAAGCTCAGTGAAAACTCTCGGCATACGGTGGGTATCTAGTGTGGATGAATTTAGATACAATCTCGAGTTGTTAAAGCCGACGAAGCGCAACATTTTGTCAGTTGCTTCTCGACTTTTCGATCCCCTTGGATTGCTATGTCCACTTATCACAAAAGCAAAAATTCTGCTGCCAAAATTGTGGAAATAGAAACTAGATTGGGACGAGACGATTCCTGCTTATCTTCATACAGAGTGGATTCAGTTTATAGATACTTTACGTGAGATCTGCAGAATAAAGCTGCCTCGATACGTCTATAAGAGTCAATACAACCAATTGGAAGTTCATGGCTTTGCAGACGCTTCGAGTGACGCTTACGGATGTTGCATCTACGTATGTACACGGTATGAAGATGAAGTAGAGACGGTGTTGCTAACAGCAAAATCTAGAGTCGCTCCGTTGGCAACTAAGACTATTCCTCGTCTTGAGTTGTGCGCTGCGCATTTGCTAAGCACTGTGTGGGAACAAATTGCCCCTGTTCTGTCCAAATTTAAAATAGACAGCGTGAACTTTTTGTCTGACTCTCAAGCGACCCTCTATTGGTTAGAAAGAGAGCCAGCGTCATTATCTACCTTTGTAGCTAATAGAGTTGCTGAAATTCAAGAGCGCTCTAATCATGTTATATGGCGACATGTACCGACTGAGTCAAATCCAGCTGATATTGCATCTAGAGGTGCATGTATATCTGAGCTTATTAAATCATTATGGTTTACGGGTCCAAGCTTCTTACATGACACTGCCGAGAATTGGCCACAACTCCATAAGTTTGAGATCTGCGCAGAAGTACAAAGTTCAGAAAACAAAAAATGTGTTTCAGTTCACAAAGTAGTTTACGAATAGGCAACATTTAATAGAATTTTAGAACTAATTGAACAACGATCTTCCTTCGTTAAAATTATTCGACTAGTAGCGTATGTCATGCGGTTCTGCTACAGAAAGTATCGACCCAATTCTCATGTCGTATCGGCCATTGAAAGAAGACTTGCCTTTTGGAAAATAGTGCAAGTAGTGCAAGAACATAGATTTCAACGAGAACTATTGCTTCTTGAAAAATCGCACGTTTTACAACCCAGTATTCAGTGGTTAAACCCCTTCATGCATGAATTTGATGAACCTGGCATACATTTCAAAGTTATTCGTGTAGGTGGCAGGTTGCTGCAGACTAATATTCCCTACGATGCGAAATTTCCTCTTTTGTTGCCTCGAGACGAAACTTTCATCAAGATATTTGCGCGTAATCTGCACATTAAAAATTATCGCGCTGGCCCAAAAGTATTGATGGCACTTTTGAGACAGCAAATTTGGCTAATAAACGCACGAGAAATGTGCTCAGCAGTTGTTCGTAACTGCGTGCATTGTTTCAGATATAAGCGAAAATTATTAGGCCAAATCATGGGCAACTTGCCTGCAGACCGTCTGTGAGAAGGTCGCCCATTCCGAGTTTGCGGTGTTGATTTTTGTGGGCCATTTTATGTAAGCTACAGATTGCGCGGTAGACCCCCAGTAAAGGCGTATGTCGCTGTGTTTGTTTGTTTCACGTCAAACGCTGTTCACCTTGAACTTGTAGTTGACTTATCCACTGACGCGTTTTTAAATATCTTTAAAAGGTTCGCGGGCAGACGAGGACTGCCGGAGAAGATTTACAGCGACAATGCGACCAACTTCGTAGGAGCGAGCAACGTACTGAAGGATCTGCAAACAGCGTTCGAGAAGCAAAAGGAGGAACTTCAGGACTACGCCGCGCAGAGAGGAGTGGAGTGGATCTTCATTCCACGCAGAGCGCCACACTTCGGAGGACTGTGGGAGGCGGCAGTGAAGGCCGCGAAGCATCGGCTGGTGAGAGGGGCCGGAAACGCCAACCTCACACACGACGAGCTCAACACACACCTGGTCGACGTCGAAGCGCTGCTGAACTCCAGGCCACTGGCGACCGAGAGCAGCAATCCCAACGACGGCGAGCCACTAACGCCAGGCCATTTGCTGCTAGGTCAGGCTCTAACCATACAGCCGCGCGAATACGCTCCAGGAATGCCTTGCAACATGGCAAGCAATCCATTCTTAAAGCGGTGGCGGCAGCTGTCGGAACTCAAGCTGCGGTTTTGGCACAGCTGGTCTAGGGACTATGTGCTCAGCCTTCAGCAGCGATCACAATGGACAACAGAGGCCAACAACTTAGAGGTGGATCGCATGGTGTTGATACACGAGGACAACACACCGCCCCAGAAATGGCATCTAGGGCGCGTCACCCGAGTCATCGCGGGAGACGACCGCAAGATCCGAGTGGCAGAGGTGCAAACCGCAACCGGCATCGTTAAAAGAGCAATCCACAAGCTGGCTCCAATCCCATGGATCAAAGAACTGCAGTCCTTTAATGGTGGCGGAATGTTGGAGCGCTGTAGGTTTAAACAATAGATTAAGATAAAAATAGATTGAATTACATTGAAATACATATAATACATAGAAACATAAATTGAAATAACATAACATGTAAAAAGAGCAACACTTATACTCTGTTAACGCTCGTCTTTGCTTCGGTTGTTTAATCCGCTGCAAAGAGGCCAAAGAGAGTAGCTAATTTATAATAAAATCAGTCTGATTTCGATCTTGAGCAAATGAACTGCGATAAACATACACACCAATAATCTTTTAATACCGGGTCGATTTCGTTTTTGTTAATTTCATATCTGAAAAACTATTCAGAATTTTCATTATCTTTACTTTTAATTTCATTCACGTTGCTTTGTCTTTGTTCTTTTACATTACTTTTACTTTGCACATACTCACTGCTTATATTCTCATCAACCTGAATTAACTTATAATTACTCATATTTAAAAAATCTCTGCCTAAAACCACTGGGTGCCTTATGGATTCATTACTCACAACAAAAGATTCAATAGTTATAACTTTAATTAAGTTTTTTGAAATAAACAAGTAATTTTTCCAAGTACATTCAATTTACTTTCATTAATACCAAAATAAGTATTTGCCGATTCATTGTGGCTTAACTGTAATTCTTTAGGAATTGTAGATCTTCTTAAAATTGTTATCGGACTCCCTGAATCTAAGAGGCACCCTATGGAGACAAAATTTGACTTACAATTATTTGCATCACAGAAACTTATATCAAAGTATCTTACATAATTGTCCTTTGGTGTTGTCTTCTTGTATAGTGAACATTCTCTAGCCAAATGTCCCACTTTGCCGCACGCATAGCACGCTCCATCTGGACGCTTCGGCTTTCGGCACTCTGCAGCTATATGTCCCGAACAAATACAGTTAAAACATTCCCCTCTGGTCCGGGGTCGAAGTCTTTGGTACAGCTCCAGAGTGACTTTTTCCCCCAGTAGGACGTGGCATCTTAATATCACAGAACGCATCCAAAACTGCAGCTGGTGTAGCAAAACGTTGTAACTTGCCTTGGTTTCTGAGTTCAACATTCGGTATACCCTCCAGTATATACTGCACCATTTCGTCATCGGTAATGTTTAACTTGTTTGCCAACATCCGTTTGTCATAATAATAGCTTGCAAACACTTCCTCATTGAGCCATTTACGTTTCTCTAAGCTTTGACGTAGCTCTACAAGATTGCCTTTCGTTCCGAATCTGATTTGCATTTGTGAAAAAATGTCATCTATGTCTCCTGACAACAGTGAGGGTTGTGACAACAGCCAATAGTTTGCTTTTCCTTTGGCACGAGCACAAATAAGCGGGCGCATAATATCGTCACTGATTTTAAATACCGCTCGCACATTTTTAGCCACTGTCAACCACTCATTTACATTTTTTTCCCCGTCATATTCAGGTATAAACTCCTTGACAGTGTTGAAATCAACATTGCTATGTTGTGTCGTAGCGTTTACATTATTAATTGCATTTGTTTTGCAAAAACGAACAACATCCAACGTATTGTTCACAAATGAACTTGTACCGTGAGCGATTTCTTCAGTGTTGCCAGCTTCGCACATTAGGTGATCGTTGCCAGCTTGTTGAATTTCAATTTCATCACGAAATGTATTGACGTCGTCAATATTGTTCGCTGTTGCCATCTCGCTGTTTTCGTCGTCTGCCTTTTCCATTATTCCGTCGTTAGGCGCTCCGCTGGCCGGCAAAGCGGCAGTTTTGCTGCTTAGGGGTGCTTCGTCACACAGACTTGCTGCACTTGCACTTGTTGACGGTAGCATACTTTGAATTTGCAACACTAAAGCCGATTTACTGCCTTTGGTTGGTAATTTAAGCTTTTCGCACCACAACTTTAAATCGTGTAAACTTAAGTCTCTCAAATCGCCGCTTAAATTTTGTATGTCCATATCATCCATAATAATTTTAGAAAACTTTGACTAAATATAAACGTAGATTCAGGACCTCTTCTGAATTTTAGTAGACATAGTAGTCGGATAACATTTTTTAGTTATTAACCAATTAAAGTTTTTATTTTAGGCGTTCGATTATTTTAATTTCACAATGCGCGTCTGTACAATTCTGCGTTTTTTCGAAAAGTGAAGTGCGTCGCTTCTCTTCTCTCTCTACTCATCTTGTTCTCGCCAGAGGGCGCTTAGTGAACTACAACTGTTTAACTTAAAATAGATGGCGTTGAGCCATGATTGACAAACTAAACGATACATACAATTACACAGAGTCTTACATACTAATTATAACTACACGTACTATATATTACTACAATACCTATATTTATTGTCTACGGTATACTATGATAACACAGCCCCCCAAAAAAAAACAAAAATTTGTTAATTTCGCACACCTATACATACATACTTTATGCTCGCGCTTTGCACCCGCCTGCCTCTCTTGTTAGCTGATATATATTCTTGCTCAGGATCACCAGCCGAGTCGATTGAGCGATGTCTGTCTGTCTATCTGTCTGTGTGTCTGTGTGAACGCATAGATCTTAGCTATTATACCAGTAAGAAAAGTAACAGTCGCACAGCACGCGATAGTGGGATACCCTTCGACCTATGTATGTATGTTCCTATGTATGTACACATATCCATATGCACATGCTTTGAAATTAATCCCGACAGATGGCGCTCGCGCTTCGCGATCGCCCGGCTCCCTTGTTAGCTGACAGAATCACTTGGTTTTATGCTCATACTTTCTTAAATAACTTCTGTGTTTATTGTCCGATCGGATTATAATTTGGAGACTACATAGATGATGCACTCAGCTTAGTATATGTTCAAGTAAGAAAGTCTTTCTTTTA
>JAEIGL010000299.1:0-13356 GCA_018903715.1 Zaprionus davidi
CTCCTTCGTCCAAACAGCATCACGAGCTTTAAGCTTTAGCTTGATCAGCGAAGCTTTGACATCTTCAAAGGCTACTTTTGCCTCAGAACAATATTGTAACTTGAGTCTTAATTTTGTACACAGAAGAAACGGAGTTGTTCTCCACAAATAAAATATATTTTTTTCAAACTCCTAAAAACGGTTGGATTAATTGGCGCCCAACGTGGGGCTCGCGTTAAATTTTTCCAGTTGAATCACGCACAAAAGGATAAACGAAATCCTTAAGTGACTTACAAGTGAAAATAACACAAAAGGGATTAACAACCATAATTCCCCAGTGTCGCGAGTGACCGGTTTCCTGTGTTACAAAGAGAGCAAATATTCGAAAACGCTCTTTAAGAACTCACAAACAGACATTTATTTAAAAAAAAGGAACCTTGAAGTAAATAAAAAGGTGTCCAAGGAAAAAGAGCAAATATTCAAAAACGCTCTTAATAAAAAAACTCTCAAAAGTGCTACACAAACATATTAAACCAAGAACGAAAACACCCATAACCAAGAAGTGAAAGAGAGCAAATATTCAAAAACGCTCTTTAAGCTGGACGACCTAATAAGCGGTTTTTCAAACTTAAAAATGGCTAATAATTTGACAGCAGATATATTCGCAGAATTAATAGCAACCAAAACTAAAGCCTTAGCAGACGAAATTGCAGAATTAAGGTTACAATTAAATAATAACTCCAATTCAGTTGAAGAGTATCAACCTACTCAAATAAATGATTTGATTAGGTGTGATGAGTCATTCGACGTGATCAAATCGTTACCAGAATTTTCAGGTAGTTATGCAGGTTACGTTAGTTGGCGCGAAGCAGCGTGCTGCGCCATGAAGCTTTACAAAGAAGGTAGCCGAAAATATGTAGGTGCCTTGACAATCTTAAGAAACAAAATAACAGGAAAGGCAAATGATACTTTAACCAACCATGGTACAGTACTTAACTTCGATTCAATACTTGCACGATTGGACTTCGCTTATAGTGATAGGCGTCCAATTCATATTATTGAACAAGAACTTAGTGTCTTAAGGCAAGGCAATATGACAGTTCTTGAGTACTACAATTTGGTTAATAAGAAATTAACCATATTAACTAACAAAACAAATATGACATATGGCAACAAAGCCGATGTTATAAATGAAATGAACTCTAAAAACAGGGAAAGCGCATTACGAATTTTCATTACAGGCCTGAACGGCAATCTTTCTCAAGTTTTGTTTTCTATTAAACCAGAAAACCTTCCAAATGCATTAGCTAAAGCTCAAGAGCTAGAGGCTAACTATCAAAGAGCAAATTTTGCTTACAATTATTATGCTCGCTCTCAGTCAACGAGTAACTCAAACCCTAAGACTCAAAAGAAGTCTGAAAAGTCAGATCAACAACAAGATAATAATCTACGTTTCAATCAAGGAAACCAAAATAATTATCAACAAAAGAACAGTAACGTTTTTGCCCAAGGCAATTCTACTCCACAACCCCCACCGATCCCAATGGAGATCGATAAATCTTTACAGATCCATAATAGACCCCAAGACAATCGTCACAACTCCCACCCGTTGAAGCGGGAGTATACCCAACATTCAACACAACAACAACCGCAAAAAGCAATGCGCGTAAATAATTTGAACGAAGAACATTTTTAAGAGGAAGAGGGCGAGAGCTCCCCTACATCTTCCGCAGAGACAGAACCTTAGGTACAAGACTTAAGTTATTAATAGACACTGGCGCAACAGCCTGCTATATAAGGAAGGGTATTTATCAGAACCCTGAAGAATTAGTTATTAAGAAAAGAATCAAAACAGTTAATGGGTATAGCATTATAACCCACTTTTATAATATAAATATTTTTGGTAGAACCGAAAGGTTCTATGAAATCGAAAATCTTGAAGCGGATCTATTGGTCGGTTATAATCTTTTAAAAAAGATGAATGCCATCATAGACCTATCAAAAGAGACGTTAGCTTATAATAACCAAATCGAAAAACTTAATTATGAAAGGCCACCTGAAGATACAGTTGGTAATTTACAGTGTTCGGATATAGATCCGAATGTGTTTACTTACTTGGACTTCAAAAAAGGAAAAAGTAGTAGTTTTTTTCCTTTACTCCAAGTGTCCAATATTGAGTCATCAACAAGCGATGACGATAATTCCCGCACTCACGATAATGAAATCGTTAGTAGCCCTAAATGTAGGAGGAAGGTGAAAAAGAGCAGACGCCGTAAGGCCTCAGTATCCTCTTTTATCAGTTCTTCTTCACTACACAAATTACATTCTGTGAACTTCACAGACGACTTTGAAAATCTTGCACAACAAATTATTCAAGAAATATCTACAAAGCATTCGCAAATTCAAACGTGCCTTCCCTTTAGAACTGACATTAAAGGAGAAATAAGGACGTTAAGTGATAATGCTATATATAGTAAGCAATATCCTTACCCCCATTCGGTTAACAATTTTGATAACAAAGAAATAAACAGGATGTTGAATGAAAATATTATTAGGCCAAGTAAGAGTCCTTACAATTCCCCAGTGTGGGTTGTAGGTAAAAAAGGCTACAATGAAGATGGAAGTAAGAAGAATCGACTAGTAATCGATTTTAAAAAACTTAACGAAAACACAGTACCCGATAGATATCCGATGCCAGATCCATCGGTAATTTTATCCAATTTAGGAAAAGCACGTTTCTTTTCAACTATAGATTTAGAATCAGGTTTCCATCAGATCCTCATGAAGGACGATGACATTGAGAAAACTGCGTTTTCAATCAACAACGGGAAGTATGAATTCCTTCGATTGCCTTTCGGTTTGGCGAATGCGCCACGAATCTTTCAACGGGCAATGGATAATATTTTAAGAGAAAAGATTGGAAAAACATGTCACATATATGTGGACGACATAATCGTTTTTTCCGAAACTGCGGAACAACATCTATATGATCTAAAGGAGATCATAGACATACTGTTCGTAGCAAATATGAAAATAAGTATAGAAAAATCTAAGTTCTTCCGGAAAGAAACCGAATTCTTAGGTTACTTAGTATCACATAAGATAATTAAAACCGATCCACAGAAGATAAAAACAATTGTTGAGTATCCACCCCCCCGCAACATTAGAGAGTTGCGTGGTTTCCTAGGATTAACTGGTTACTATAGAAAATTTGTACTAAACTATGCCTCTATAGCAAAACCACTCACTAAACTATTGCAAGGCCATAATGGAATGGTATCTAAACATATGTCCAAAAAAATAGAAATTACTTTAGATGAGGAAAACACTTCAGTTTTTGACAATTTAAAATCCCATTTAACTACAAAGGTTGAATTAACTCAACCAGATTATTCAAAAAAAGTTTGTCCTAACCACAGACGCGTCCAATGTAGCAATTGGTGCTGTTCTTTCACAAGATAACAAACCAATCACTTTTATTTCGAAAACTCTCAATAAAACTGAGCAAAACTATGCCACTAACGAGAGGGAACTTTATGCCATAGTTTGGGCATTAAAAAATCTTCGTAACTACTTATATGGGGTAGTTAATTTGGAAATCGTTACCGACCACCAACCACTTTCTTTCGCAGTTTCGGCGCGGAATCCCAATTCCAAAATGAAAAGGTGGCACGCATTTATCGAGGAGTATTCTCCGAAGATATTATACAAGCCAGGTAAAACTAATGTTGTCGCAGATGCTTTGTCCAGGTTACAAATGAACAACATCACTGACCAAAATCACATTTCAGGTAGTTCGTCCGACAGCGGAAGTGTCCATTCTGCCGAGAGTAGTTATGAGGAAATCATATCAGAAACTAACAAGCCTTTAAATCAGTTCAAGCAACAACTGCTTATTTCAAAAAACAAGTTTACCATTCATGAAAAAGTTAACAATTTTGATAAAACAAGACACATTATAGAATACGACACTGTGGACAATTTAGTAACCATATTAAAGGAATTCTTACAACCAAACATCGTTACAGGAATTCATTGTACCCCCGAGGACTTATATGAAATCCAAACTAAACTTAAAAATACATTTACCAATAAGTTTTTATATACTAAAAAGTTTTTATCCGATGTCATAAATAGGGATGACCAACAAATAATAATAGAAGAAACCCATGCTAGAGCTCGACGAAAACTTAAAGCAGATTTTAAGATATTATTACTGGCCTAAATTATATGAAAAGCTCAAAGAACACATTCGTAATTGTAAAGTTTGTAATGAAAATAAATACAATAGACATCCGAAACAAATTCCAATTTCAAAAGCCCCAATTCCAGAAAGAGAAGGCGAACAATTACATATCGACATTTTCTATGCCCAAAAACTAATTTTTTTAACTTGTATTGATGCTTACTCTAAGTATTTATTAGTTAAGGAAATTCAAAATAAATACAATATGGAATTTAAAATTCTTGAACTAATTCAACCATTTCCTTTTGCCAAGTCCATAATGATGGACAATGAGCCTAGTTTCTCTTCCGCCCAATTCAAATCAGCAATAGAGCGTGCTGGCTTAACCATTTTTTATGCAGATCCCAGACATAGTCTCACCAATGGCCAAGTAGAAAGAGTACACTCAACATTAATTGAAATTTCACGCTGTATTCAGGAAGAATACAATCTTCTAGACCATAAAGAAATAGTTTATCGCGCTGTCAGAGAATATAATAACACCATACAATCTTCCACACAGAATAAACCCAATGACATTATGTTTAACAAAATTGATCACACCCACTTACCCAACAAATTTAAAACACTTCAAACTAAAATGTTAGAATACCACAATCAAAACAGGACACCAAAAAATTATGAAGTAGGAGACATAATTTATGAAAAGAAGCATGGGGAAAGAAATAAACTACAACCTAGATATAAAAAACAAACAGTAAAGGAAGATTTAGTAAATAAGGTTATCATAAATAACAAGAATCGAATAATTCATAAAGATAACATTAAGTTTTAATCAAATTTTGCATTTTTTTTATTTTGTTTTTAGCATGAACATTTTATATATATTACTTACCCCAATATTACTGGGTTCAACAATTTCTAATATTATAAACTACTCGAACGAGGAATATGTCTTACTTGAAGACGCAGACAACATATTTTTATATGAAACTTATGGAGAACTTTTCCACGTTACTAACTTAAGTTTTTATAAATATATTATCGAAGAAGAGTTAAAGTACGTGAAGGATAGAAACATCAGTGTAGATTGGGATTTTTATTTGAATTTAAAATTAGCCAGTTCCCTTTTTTCTCAATTTGCGTCACATAAAATAATTAAACGAGGTATTAATGAACTAGGCACCATTTTTAAATGGATAACTGGTACGCCAGATCACAATGACTTAATCACAATTCAAAACAAAATCAATGACTTGGTCGAAAACAACAATAAACAAAACCAAATCAATTCTGCAATTTTTAAGGAAATTCAAAAAGTAACCAATTTACTAGAAAACTTAAATTTAAATGAAGTATTTGCTATTAAAAAACAGAGATTAAAATTATTGTCACTCGACTTACAAAATCTGCGAGACGCAATATCATTCTCAAAAGCTAATATTTTATATTCAAAAATCCTAAACAACCACGATGTGGCAGAAATATTTACTCACGAAAAATATAACATAACTATAATAGACCTAATGGATGTTTCTTTTTTTCAATTATATCGCACAAAGGTTTAATTATATATTACATAAAATATCCCATTGTAAAACATAGTTGTAAGTTTTTTCACGCAAAAGCCATATCTCAAGCAAACGGCAAATTAATTATAGACGACAAAGTCGCTAAATGCAACGACACTTATTACCCAATAAAAACTTTCAAAAAAGAATTATACAATAATTTTGGTCAAATTCAAGAAAAAGACAATTGCTTTGTAGATATGCTTAATAAAAAATATGCAGTTTGCAAGAAAATCAAAGAAAGAAACAAACCTGTAGAAATTATTACAGACGGTGCTATTCTAGTATCCGGTTCAAACTATATCAACCATACATTTGTTACAGGCATTTATGTAGTTACTTTTCAATTTATTGTTGATATCAATAATATACCAATAATAAACAAAAACTGTTAAACTATATCGAAAACAATAGATTTAAAAATTACCTGATAACAGAATATTTACAAAGCAACAATTCCGAACTTAAATTTCAAAATACAAATATATTATCACAAATTATTATACCACTTAAGCATAATCATTTTGAAACAACATTTGTAATAATTTTAATCATGCTTGTATTTTGTATGTCAAAGCTTCTTAAGTACCTTTTCCCCAATTTATTTTTGAACATCTTTAACTTCATAAAAACTAAATATTCTTTAGTTACTAAACGTAACACTATTCAAAAATCAGAAGTTGACCCTGACACTTTAAAATCATTAAGCGATAAAGTGGACCAATTATCAGAAACCCTTTAGAATCGGGGACGATTCATTTTAAGAAAGGGGGGAGTTATCACCCTCAGTTACTTAGCGTTCCTTATGTAAATTGTAAACAACTTTTCATAGTCTTTTCGGACTCTTGACGATTCATTCTCAGCTCCTCATATTTCGCTATTTTAAACAATTTCCATTGAGTCACGAGTAACTCTTCTTGGAATTAATAAACCACCCACGCAGCTTAAAAAAGCCTAGCGCGCAAAACACTCAATGTTTATTTGTAAACAAATCCTCCTTGAGAACAATAAGCCTAGCGCGCAAAACACCCAATGCTTATTTGTAAACAAATCCTCCTTCGTCCAAACAGCATCACGAGCTTTAAGCTTTAGCTTGATCAGCAGAAGCTTTGACATCTTCAAAGGCTACTTTGGCCTCAGAACAAGATTGTAACTTTAGTCTTAATTTTGTACACAGAAGAAACGGAGTTGTTCTCCACAAATAAAATATATTTTTTTCAAACTACTAAAAACGGTTTGATTAATTTGCATACATACACGCACACATGAAAACGATCGCACAGCGCAAAGAAGTACGCACACGCTTATCGTTCCGCTGTCGTTGTGCGACTGACTTGATGCCGCTGTTTGCTATTTCTGGATTGCTCACCAAAGAGAACTGAAATGCTCACTCATATAACACTTCGTATAACACTTCGCCGGGGGGTTATAATCCACCAAAACCACTCGACCGCTACTTTTTGCTGTTTGAGTACTCTATATGTTAGATGCTTAGTGGTTTTACCACTTTATCTAATTTCAATACAAACCATTTTTGGTTGGATTATGGAGGGGGGCTACAGATCCCCCCCTACATCCTCCACTGTGTGTACTCAAGATTAAATCCAACAAGTATAATTCCATACTACTATATTTCATTATAATTATTTTCAATAAGTATTAGTAGATTCAAGACTATGTTATCAGTTGGACGCGTCCATGTATGTGTATATACGAATTCAAATGCACATATGTATTTACGAATACATACAAGTATGTATAAATTTAAAAAGAACCTTTGGATTGTGAACTTACAGCTGGCAGCTTTCGGTCGTGCACAATCAGCTGATTGCTGCTTGTGTGTATGTCTGTCTGTGGGTCTGTTGTAGCACTGTTTAATTTTTCATTGTTTTCAGTTGTTATCGTACACAGTTCTAAGATTACAAATCAATTTATTAGTGTATAAAGCCTTAATACCGAGGCAACGATATTACCTAAACTACAAATAATGCACAACTGAATTTAATGACTATTTTTTGATTAACAAGGAGTATACTATAAATTGATTGTTGATGCACATGCACGTACATACATATGTACTATGTATGTTTGTTGTATTTACATATGCATGCAGCACTCATGCAAATGCAAATGTTATCGCCAACTCACTAATTTCAATATTTAAGTAAGTAAACAACAATCATTTGTGAAACTAGTACGAGAGCACTATCGCACAAGGAATATTGTTTATAACAAGTTTGGCAACGAAAAAAACACAACCGAACTACGCAAAAGCTTAAAGCTTAATGTAGTATCTTAATGTATGTTATGTATGCATGTATTTCTCTTTGCAAGCCCATATGCACATACATATGTATAAATTCTTTGTTTTAATTTCAATTTGATTACAATTGACATGAAAATCCTATGTATCCACAAACGATGAATGTTTTTATGTATGTATACATGTATATACATGTACGTGTGTCGCGTCCCAACCTTTATTCAAACCACTAAGCAATGAACACATAGAGACGTCAAACACCTCTGACGCTGTTTGAGGCTGATTTTTCGGACCTGCTGCCCCAGAGAAGAAGCAGAACAGAAGCATTGCGAATAAACACTTCGGCTGAACGCTCGAACGGGGCATCTCGCTGTTCGGCTCTCAGTACAAATAGCGTATAGCATCAAAACTGCTTCAGTCGCACAACGACAGCGGAACGGCGTCGAGAGCCTAGAGACTGAGACACAGGGCCTGTGCAATACTTATCAGGGACTCCTACTTGAATTACCTTAATTAATAAATGTATTTGTGCTTACCAAAGGAATTAAATTGTACAAATATATCCGCATTAAGAACATTTTTATATTTGGTAACCGTGAACCCCTGACTGTTGATAGCCCTTCTGTACCGCACACCCTGCGCACTTTTAGCTATGGGTCGGGACAGCGTGAAATCAACTGTGTGTTTGTTTTTGTCTTTGTCATCGAGAGCTAAGAGACCGAATTACAGTGAGCAAAAACGGTTATTTGGCGGCAATAATTTTAGCATCAGAAAACATGTGTATTTATGTTTAGTTTTTGAGAAGAGGGATTGAAAATTGATAATTATATTATATTTTGTAGAGCAAAGTTATAATATCAAAAAAAGTTGTGATAATTATATTTTTTTCTATATGAGTTTACCAATATTGACAAAATTTTTGAATTAAAATAAAAAATTCGGAATACATAAATATGTAATTACTAAATAAAATTATCCTCATAAAACAAAACACATGTTTTCAAAAGTTTTAAAATTTTCGCTGCAAGATAACCATTTTTGGCCACTGTGTCTGTCTCTAGGCTCTCGACGCCGAAACACAAAATTGACTTCAGGCTGCCAGCGCGCTGGCCGAAGCATTTGCCTATTGCCAAACTTCACAAGCAACGCATACATTCATACGCGGGCCGTGCATGCATACACGCACACATGGAAACGATCGCACAGCGCAAAGAAGTACGCTCATGCTTATCGTTCCGCTGTCGCTGTGCGACTGAAGTAGTTTTGATGCTGTGCGCTGTTTGTACTGAGAGCCGAACACCGAGCTGCTCCAGTCGAACAGCGAGCTGCCCCAGTCTAGCGTTCAACCGAAGTCTTTATTCGCAATGCATCTGTTCTGCTTCTTCTCTGGGTCAGAAAAATCAGCCTCAAACAGCGTCAGAGCTGTTTGACGTCTCTATGTGTTCATTGCTTAGTGATTCAAACATATACCATATTCACATGTATGTATATACAGTTATAATTATCAATGTATAATTTTTACTATTATTATTATTATACCCTTCGACCATTGAAAATGGTCAAAAAAGGCTATACTAACTTTGTGCAAATGTATATATATTCTTCATTCATAAAGTATATATATTCTTGCTCAGGATCACAAGCCGAGTCGATTGAGCCATGTCTGTCTGTCTGTCCGTCTGTCTGTGTGAACGCACAGATCTCAGCTATTATAAAAGCTAGAGTTACCAAACTTGGCAGGAAGACTCCTGTGTACTATAAGCAGATGAAGTTTATTTCAAATGTTAGGTGCCACGCCCACCGCCCCCACAAATCAATAATTTAATTTTTGAACTTAATTTGTAAGCGCTGTATATAAGATACAACTTTCTGACTTTAACATATACTAACCTAAATGAAATATCTACGTAGTCCCCAAATAACAATCCAATCGAACAATAAACACAGAAGTTATTTAAGAAAGTATGAGCATAAAACCAAGTGCTTCTGTCAGCTAACAAGGAAGACGGGCGAGCGCGAAACGCGAGCGCCATCTGTCGGGATTAATTTCAAAGCATGTGCATATGCATATGTGTATGAATTTAACAAATTAAACTACACGGGAACATAGCTCGAAGGGTATCCCACTGTCGCGTTTTGCGCGACTGTTGCTCTCGTTGTGCTTGATTTTATTCAAAATGTTTGAATTTTCTTGCGGGCTTTCAAATCAAAAAATTAATCAAATTATCAAAATGTATATAAGGGACTCGAAACTCCAAAGGTCACAGTTTTGTGGTGGGGCATGAGGATTCTTGAATAACTTATGTGTTTATTGCCCGATAGGATTTAAATTTGGAATACAGGCAGATATTTTAGCCAGCTAAGCACATGTCAAAAGCTGTAAAATTATAACTTTATATGTAGCTTTCAAACCGAAATGATTAATAAATTAATTAATTTTAATTTGCGGAGGTGGTGGGCGTGACATCAAACTTTTCAACAACCATCTCGATAAAAGTGTTTTACCTGGAAAATATAGCTTCCTTCCTTTCCTTAGCGTTCACAAGTAGATTTAAACAGCCTTCGCAATGTGAAAAGGATATTTGTCATGCAGTAAAATCACTTTCAAGTGTTATTGCTCGTATTATGGCCTGTTTTTCCGTTGCTTCGCTCAATCGCATCAATTGAGCGTCGCAGTGACAACAACTAACAGTATAACCAGTAAGAAAAGCAACAGTCGCGCGACACGCGACTGTGGGATACCCTTCGACCTATGTTCTTATGCTTGTTAGCTGACAGAAGCACTTGGTTTTATGTTCTTATTTTCTTAAATAACTTTTGTGTTTGTTGTCCGATCGGATTGGATAAAAATTTTCAGAATACGTAGATATTTCATTCAGCTTAGTATATGTTAAAATGTTGTATCTTTTATACAGCGCTTACAATTTGAGTTCAAAAATTAATTTTTTGATTTACGGGGGCGGTGGGCGTGGCACCTAACATTTGAAATAAACTTGACCAACTTATAGTACACAAGACTCTTCCTACCAAATTTGGTAACTCTAGCATTTATAATAGCTGAGATCTGTACGTTCACACATACGTTATGGGGTCTCCCACGCCTCCTTCTGCCTGTTACATACATTTGCACAAAGTTAGTATACCCTTTTTTGACCATTTTCAATGGTCGAAAGGTATAAAAACACGTATCTTTGCACCAAATACACAGCATAGCCTTCACAGCGTGAATAATAAACAGAGCCGACGTCGGAGAAGCATGATCAGGTAGTTCCCAAGATTTTATCCACTTTGGTTTGCTGCAATAAAACCATTTTTATCATCCGTCACGATGCGACTAGCAAAACTCTTGCTTTTGTGCCACTGGAGCAATTGTTCACAGGCGAAAAATCGCTTTCTGCTAATGACGATTATTTGGCTTAAAATGAGAGACATTTCCACACAACCACAAATATATAATACTAAACAAAACCTACATATGCAAATGCTTTGAAATTATTCCCAACAGATGGCGTTCGGCCGCCTCCCTTGTTAGGTGACACAAGCACGTGGTTTTATTCTCATACTTTGTAAAATAACTTATGTGTTTATTGTCCGATCGAATTGCAAGTTGCAGTATACATACATAAATCATTCAGCTTAGAATATATTAAAGTCAGATTGTTGTATCTTTTATACAGCGCTTAAAAATTAAGTTCAAAAATTAAATTAATAATTTGCGGGGCGATGGAGGCGTGACAGACCCCATAAAGTATATATATTCTTGCTCAGGTTCACAAGCCGAGTCGATTGAGCCAAGAAGACTCCTGTGATCAAGTTTATTTCAAATGTTAGGTGCCATCTGTTGGGAATAATTGTAAAACATGTTCATATGCATATGTGTATGAATTTAACAAATTAAACTACACGGGAACTTAGGTCGAAGGGTATCTGACTGTCGCGTGTTGCGCAAGTGTTGCTTTTCTTACTGGTTTTTTATGGGGCTGTGTTACTTTTCTTGTAGAGAGGTACACGTAATTATTCAACTCTTCCGATTTGTATGTCGAACTAAGCCTTCTACCATTATTCTTTTGTAAGGCCTGACCTGGTGGCGGTAAATGGAAAAGTAATGATCACAGGTAAAGTGAGAAGTGCCCGGCCTACCATAGTAAAAATGTTTTTTTTTGGCATAATCGGTTTTTTTTATTATTCAAAGGTAACCCTCCAACCTTTCGATACAATTTTTGTAGTATGATTTCTCCTTTGCTTCAAAATAGACCTCAATTTCGGCGATGAACTCTTCATTCCACGAAAATTTCTTGCCAGCGAGCATATTAGAGAACACCAAATAGTCGCTTGGGGGCAGATCTCGAGAATACGGTGAATGCGGCAGCAATATGAAGCCCAATTCATGAATTTTTGCCATCATTTTCGCTGGCTTGTGACACAGTGCACTGTGTATACACTGCAGTGTATTGTCTTGGAGAAACAGTACTTTTTTTCTACAAATGCGTCGGCTATTCGGCGATTTCATACTTCAATTGATTCCTTAACGCTATATAATAGTCACTGTTGATGGTCCTTCCTTTTTCTAGGCAGTCAATGAAAATTAACATATTCCACGCGCATCCATAAAAATAGACGCCATAACCTGCCAGGCAACTATTGTGCTTTATAGCGGCTTCAATTGTGTGCAGTCCCCTCAGATGACTGTCGATTGGACTTGGGAGTGCAATGATAGAGCCATGTCACATATCGATGAAAAAAGTCAGTCTTATTACGCTTGAACATCTTCAAACACTGCTTCGATTCATCACCTCGTCGTTGTTTTTGGTCAAAACTGTGTTCCCACTTTACACAGTGCTTTCTATATACCCAAATATAATATTTGTGAATTATATGATCAACACGTTCCGCCTAAGTCTTTAGAGTGTCTGCTATATCATTTCATTTTAATTTACGGTAATTTCAAATGCATTTGTGCATTTTTGTTTGATGTTTTCGTCGGTAACCAGCTCTTTTGGGCATCCACTGCGATCACCGTCTTCCGTGCTCATTTCATCACTTCTAAAATTGGCATACCAAGCCTTCATGGTTGATTTCCCTGGTACAGTCTACGGAAACTCGTTATCAAGCCAAATTTTTGCTCTTATTGTTCTTTTTCCCTTAAAAAAATACCAACGCTACAGTCACGTGCTGACTGTATAAGGTTATGGATTATCATAGTAAACCGTAGGCTGTAGGTATAAGTATGCATTTTTAGCGCGTACCAAATTTCATTACATGTGCTTCTTTTGATTTTTTTGGCACGAGCTAAGAATGCATATTGTGTCTTGTCGTTTTGTCTAATGTCTCACAATTTTCGAGGACTGCGAGAAACT